>PITA01019735.1:0-15185 GCA_004023965.1 Spilogale gracilis
TTTTTTTTTTTTTTTTAAGATTTTATTTATTTATTTGAGAGAGAAAGAAAGTAAGAGAGAGCATGAGAAAGGAGAGGTCAGAGGGAGAAGCAGACTCCCCACAGAGCTGGGAGCCTGATAGGGGCTCAGTCCACATGATGACCTGAGCTGGAGGCAGTGGCTTAGCCAACCGAGCCACACTTCTTCACATTTCTTAAAGGAGCTGTTTCCTCAGTAGATTCCTGTTTAGTGCATCGAAGGGGCCTTGTGCAAATTGGTTGTTGTCATATTGCTTAGTTGATGTCAGAGTAGATTTTTATGGTCTTGGGGTGTATTTTCTAAGGCATCTGGCTTTATTTTTATAAGCCTTCCGGTTTTGTAACAGTACTGTTTAGATTGTTTTCAAGTATGTAACAGATAATGCCTTTTCTATAATTTTCTGCTGAAGGCAAAATAAGGTTAGTGAAATAATCAAAGCTGATCCCAATAAGCACTGTATCGTTTCCTTCAAGAGAGGTATAACCTCTTGGGGCGCTTGGCTGGCTAAGTTGGTGGAATATGTGACTCTTAAACATGGGGTTGTGGGTTCGAGCCCCACATTGGATGTAGAGAGTACTTAAAAATAAAATCTTTTAAAAAAAGCAGATAACCTCTTAAACCACGAAGATTTGAAAATTCCAAAGATAATACATACCAAAGCTGAATTCAAAATGATTTACAAAATATTATTATCTTCCATAAGTTCTACTTTGTTTCAGCTTTTTAAATGTGAATAAAGGGAGTTCTCAAGTTATGGATATATAATACTCCAGAAATTGGTTCATTCACTCATTTGCTTGTTCTTTCAACCATTTAGCAGACCTCAATCATGAACGGGTGTTCATAATATCTGTATCAAGACGCAAGTGCCCACAACGAGCTAGTGATAACTTAGGGCTTATTATAGGGCCCCAGGTATGGTTCCTAACTCCTTCTCCAGGCCATGGTACATCTAGGAGGAGCAAGGGGTGTGCCCAGAAAGCATTACTGTTAGGCTACCTCTATTATAAAGACTAAGGAGCATATAACATGTAGATTCCTCACCTCCTTCCTCCTGTAAAGCTGGCAGCGCTCCCCTCAAAAATGTAGTGATGAATTATGTTTAAAGATTATTTATTTATTTGAGAGAGAGCCAGAGAGAAAGGGGGAGAGAGAGAGAGAGAAGCAGATTTTCCAATGAGCGCAGAGCCTGACACAAGGCTCAATCTTACAACTCTGAGATCATGGCCTGGGCTGAAGTCAGGAGTTGGAGGGTTCACTGACTGAGCCACCCAGGTGACCTATGATGAATTATGTTTCGATTATAAGAACAGTAGTTTTCTCATCATTAGATAGTTGATTGGATAAAACCAACATTGCAGAAGAAATAGGGGTTTTTTTCCCCTAAGATTTTATTTATTTATTTGCAGAGAGAAACACAGAGAGGGAACACAAGCAGGGGGAGTGCGAGAGGGAGAAGCAGGCTTCCCGCCAATCGGGGAGCCTGATGTGGGGCTCAGTCCCAGGACTCTGGGATCATGACCTGAGCCAAAGCAGATGCTTAACGACTGAGCCACCCAGGCGCCCCAAGAAATAAGGTTTTAAGGTTTTTTTAGAACCTAAAATTACCCAAACTCTACATGTATTGCATGCAAAGTGTTCATAGAAAGTGGTTTGGGGGCAGGGGCTTAACACAAGATAAATTCTCTCACCCGTGCATCTTGGTTATATTATTAGGTCGCCTCTACCTGGCCCAGAACACGAAAGTGCTGCGGATGCTGGAGGAAAGGCTGAAGGAGGAGGATGAGGACATCGTCACCCGCGAGAACGTTCTTGGGGCCTTGCAGAAGTTCAGCCTCAGGTGCTGACCGTGCAGTAGGTCATGGCGGCCCCTGTGAGAGCAAGTAGGGCTTCTGTGAGCCCCCGTTCAGCCCCAGTGGCCGCCCAAGGGGCTGGGGATGTTTTCAGTTAACATTTAGGAGAGGTTGAGTGACTTTCCAAGATGGAGCTAGAAAGCTTATCTCAAGTCCCCGAAACGGTCCTGCTCAAGCTGCTGCGGGGGCAGGGAGGGAGTGCTGTCGCAGTCTCCTCATGAGCGGGAGCTGGTGCTGCCCGGCGGCTGGATGGTGTTTCAAGCCACGTGCATGGCGGAGAGATGTGTGTGTGAACAGAGCCTGACGGAGCTCAGCCCTCACGTTGCACACAGGAAGGGCAGGAGGGGCAGGGGAACCAACAGTCCTGTTGGTGCGCTGGGTCGTTCCGCGGAAGGCAGGGTCAGAGCCTCCCGCTTGCTGTGTGTACATCCCAGCAGCCCACCCTATAGTCTGTCTGGGCCCCATCATGACTTGCGTCTTGTGTCCACCTAGAGCTTTTTTTTTTTTCCATGAATAGCTTTATTGAAGTGAACTCTCATAGCACAAAATGCACCCCTTCTAAATGTACGACTCAGTGATTTTTAGTATATTTACAGAGTTGTACAACCATCACCACAAGTTAATTTTAGAACATTTCCATCACCACACAAAGAAAGCCCATGCCCGTTTCCAGTCCTCGTTCCTGCTTCCAGCCCCAGGTAACCACTGACTGGCTTTTTGTAGTGTCATCCATCGTGGGCATTTTTAGGTAAACAGAATCATATAACGCATGTTCCCTATGACTGGCTTCTTTCACTCAGTGTAGTGTTCTTGAGATCTGTCCGAGTGGTAGCCCATGTCAGCACTGTGTTCCTTTGTGTTGCTGAAGAACACACCATTTCACGGAGAGACCACATTTGGTTTATCTATTCATCAGTTGATGGATAGCCGGATTGGGTCTGCTCTTTGGCTCTCATGCATAATCGTGTTCCAAACATTTGCCTACAAGTCTTAGTGTGGACTCATCATTTCCCTTCCCTGAGTCAGTCAGGGTCTAGGAGTGGAGTCGCTGAGTCATGTGGAATTCTTCCAGCCCGTGGATTCCCCCAGGGACACCTCACTTTCTCTTCGCCTTAGTAAGAATTCTAGTACCTTGAGTCCTCAGCTTTTTCTGACCATCAGTCCTCTTCTGGACATACTTTCTTCCTGCCAGATGTGGTTGACATGTGATTGACTGTCACTAGTAACCTAAATCCTGCAAAGTGACTTATTCTAAGTGCGCACATTTAGTGAGAGAAAGCAGTAGGTGCCCAGTTCCTACTATTTGCCAGATCCCTGACAATAAAAAGTTCTTGTTTGAACTATGTGTGAATTAAAAAGAACTATAGTGAACTCCGGAGTTCCTATTTATTCAGATCATATGAACCCTTGGCTTTTGTTTGTTTGTAGAGATATTTCAGCTTGATGTTGAGTGTATTTGGAAAATTTTTAGAAATTTAATAACCATAGTAACAGAGATAAGATGAAATGAAGGAATATTTCCTCCTGGTAGTATAGATATTTATTGCTAGTTTTTTCTTGTGCTTCAAACAAGTAATAAGCTATTCTGTTTTAGAACAATGCTTAATGTGTTTGCAATGTTTTAGGGTCTGTACAATGAATGAAGGAAGTATTTAGGATTACCAAGAGAGTGTAGCCTTCACTGTATTCCAGTAAATTATACTCATGAGGTGAGTGTGATGTTTAAGAATAGCACAAACGGTCATCTGACTGGCTCGGTGGGTGGAGTGTATGACTCTTGATCTCAGGTTGTGAGTTCCGGCCCCACATTGGGTGTGGAGATTACTTAAAAAAAATAAAATCTTTAAAAAAAGAATAGTACAGATACTGCCCTGGGTGGGAGTTTTACCATAACCTGTTCATTAGGAGATGTTCAGTGGAGTTTCCTCCATGGTGTTTGGATTTTCAAAGAATTCACATGACTTCTTATGGTGATACCATCATGCTTAATTTCATCACTTCTTGGAGGGGGGCTGCAGAGGGAGAGGGAGAGAATCTTAGCCACACTCCATGCCCAGTGCAGAGCTGGACTCAGGGCTTGATCTCACCACCCTGAGATCATAACCTGAGCTGAAATGAAGGGTCAGATGCTGAACCAACTGAGCCACCCAGGTGCCCCTAGTCTCATCAGTTCTGGCCAGAAGACATTCCGTAACACGTTCGGATGAGGTATTGGATTTTGTACAATCTTACCCTTAGACTTTGGGCGGAAAATAATTCTTTATAAATTGTATTGCCCATGTCATAAAACTACCCTTACTTTATAGAGACCTGAATCAAAATGGGATTGAGCTGGTTTTTGTCTTTTCTTTGTTTTTACACAACTCAAAGTGCCTAGCAGGCCTAGAGCTCACTCAGAATCTCTTTGTCAATGAACTACTGCTATGACTGCCTCGTGGGTGAAGGAGGCCAAAAGCGATCAGTATATTTACTAAGTATTTGAAGTAGTACTCTGCTAATTTTAAATATTGAAAAAGAAATTTCCAAAGTAGAAGGCCTCCTGACTGCCTTATTTTTCTCTAAATCATTTAGAGATACCTGCAAAAGGGAAAGAATTTGTTGTTTCAGTTGTGTGGGTCCAACAACAAAATATTCGTCAGAGTTGATATCTTCCACACAGTTTGTCTTATCTCTTTTTTTTCCTTAAGATATATTTCTTTTTTTGAGGGGGGAGGGGCAGAGGGAGAGAGAATCCTCAAGCCGACTCCCTGCTGAGTGCAGAGCCCGGCAGGGAGCTCAGTCCCAGACCCCGAGATTGTGACCTGAGCCAGAACCAAGAGTCAGACACTCTGCCGACTGAGCCACCCGAGCACCCCACCGGTGTGCCCATCACCACGCGCTCTTGCACGGAAAGCTGCTTGCTGGCTTTAGCTGACCTGTAGGTTTTTCCATCCTAGGCGCCCCATGCAGACAGCGATGATTCGAGACGGCCTCATCTTCTGGCTGATTGATACTCTGAAGGACCCCGATTGCCTGTCGGACTACACACTGGAGTACTCGGTGGCCTTGCTCATGAACCTCTGCCTCAGAAGTGCAGGTCTCATAGCTTCCTGTCCCCGGGCTCTCTGGCTTTGGTGTGGGGGACGGGAGGGGAGGACAGAGAGCCTGACCCTCAAACCTGGATGACCACACAGCCCGATGGCGGTTTGCCTTTAGTCTCCCTGCTAAGACAGAAGTAGAGCGTAGGACATTTCCAACTAGTTATACATTTGTTGAAGCTTGGAAGACAGGTACCATTCTGGCCTTGGAAAAGAACATTTTCTACATGTGCAGTGCTTGGATTAAGAGGAAATTAAAATAGTATACATTTTTCTTCATCTTCATTGCCTTATTCAAAGTTAGGAAGTTAAGGCTTATGATCCATTCTATTCAAGGACCAAGAAATATGATTCTAAGATTCTACAGGGCTAAGTTGGTGGCAGAGCGAGGCTGTCAGACCGTGCTCCCTACTCCTAGCCACAGCCAGCCCTCCCACGTCACTCCCCCAAGATGGGATTCTCATGTGCACATCTCAAGTCATTTGATCGATAAAAGTAGCGACTGGAGCTTTTCTAGAGGTTCCATCCATGTAAATGATCTTTTGCCTGAGATGGAAGAAGCTTCTTTAGAAGAGGTGCCAACTCCAGCCCGTGGCTGACCCTGGTCTGAGCAGCCCCAGATTCAGGAGAAGCAGCTAAAGTGGTTAAATAGCTCAGGGGCATTAGTAAGAAGCTTCTTTGCCTTTGGATGCTTGGTAATCTGAACCACTCATGTGTTGTTGACTGAGTAAATGTGATTTCAACCTTCTCTTAGAGAACGACATACCCGAGTATCTTAGCGTTGAAACATTTGTCAGATTCTAATCAGCTTTTCTTAGCATCATCGATTTATCTGCAGTGATGGTTATGATGTTTGCATGGGCTCAAACACCTGTGTGGTGCCGACGATGATGGGATGTGCACCTGGGGGGCAGAGCACTGCTCTGGGAGAGACTGTGCTTCCGTGCGCACGCGCGCGCGGTCCTGAGTAGTTCTGTGCTCCAGGCACTGCTGCCCACTGAGCACTTGGAATGCACAGCCTGCGCTGAGTTCCTTCCTTCCCTGAGGAGTCCCAGGAGGAGGAAACTGCGGCCCAGATTGGCCAAGTGACTCACCTGGGGCCACACAGTGCATAAGCAGAGGAGCCAATATTTGAATTCAAGTCTGCCTGACCTAAAACGGTGCTTCTGCCTTTGGATGCATAATGTTTTGTTTCATTGTTTTTTTCTAAAGGGAAGAACATGTGTGCCGAGGTGGCGGGCCTGGTGCTGAAAGTTCTTTCGGATCTGCTCGGCCACGAGAACCACGAGGTACTGGGCCAGGGCTGCCAGCCCAGGGCTTGGAGGAGGTTGTCCCCGCTAGCCACTGCACCCTCTCCTCCAAATTCCAGAAGTGGGAAGCCAGAGGTTGATCCCCGGCTCTCATTTCCTATCGCCCTGCCTTCACTGGTCTGTGCCAGCCCCCTCCCGGGCCTTATCCTCCTCCTTGTCACCTACCCTGCTTCATTCTTCCCCCACGTTGACACTCCCTGGTGGCACGTGACCTGCAAATTTAGTTGACATTGTGTGTTGCCTGTGTCATGTATCAACAGTATTGCACTCTAGATCTCTTTCTTTTCTTACCTTTTCACTGTGTTTTTAGAAATTTTCTATGTTGCCTTGTATACGTCTCATTCCTTAATCTCGCCACTGCAAAAACAGCCTGTTTGCGGCCCTCCCCGCCAGGCCCCCAAGCTTGTCCACCTCAGCTGCCTCCAGCCCTCAACCGCCACAGCGGTCCTCGGTGGCATTGCCATGCTGGCCCCCCAGGGGCCCCTGGGGTGCAGACACATGCGTCCCTGCTGGCTTGCCCCGAGTGTCAGGTCGGGCTCCCACCTCTCTGTCCTGCACAGTGGCCATACCGGCTTCTGCTCTCCCCCGTGTCCTCCCCAACTCGGTGGGATTATCTGTCGTCTAGCCTGTGGGCCACAAGCCCTTTTTAAAATAAAGTAGAGGTCTTGATCAGTAAAATAACAGAAACTTTGCGATGCTGAGTATGCTCTCACCGGCTTTCTGCAGATACCTGTGTGGAAACCGTGGCTTCACTTTGCACCTGAACCAAAGCCTCAACAGAAACCTGACCTCTTTAGCCAGGTCCGGTGTAGCGGTGTGTCAGCGGGACAGGACTGAGGGCTGCTGGCTCAGAGTGAGGCACTTAGCTGTAGGCAGCTCCCCTTCTGTTCATTTCTCTCGCATCTTCCATCCCGCACCCCCCCCCCCGGCCCCACCAGTTCAGTGATGCGGGGGCTTCAGCAAGTGAAGGGTTGGTGTGTGCTGTGCTTTTATATTTTAAAATCAAGAGTGCTTAACTACTTCTAGACTCCGTTTCCCCTTTCAGTCAACTAAAGCAGTTGAAGCCTATGCACAGGAATGTATTCAGTCTCTAATAGGCAATGTTGGTTTCACATGTTGGAACCAGTATATTACCTCTGAGGACAGAGTAGATCAGAGGATTTAAATCTTGTCATAATTGTTACAAATATATTTGCTTTGAAGATGAGCTGGAAAATCTACCTGTATACCCATCAGAGCCTAGAAATGTGTTCACTTCACAAATAAATGCTACATACACGTATGCATTCTGTGAGAGTGAGTCATGGTCAGGAAATATGAAACCAGGAGCCATAAAGAAAAAGATGCACATATTTGACTCTGTGAGCATTACGTTTTTTTATATGGAGAAAAAGGCCACAGTAAGAGTCAATGGACAAATGCGACCCTGAGGAAAAATTTGCATCACACAGGATAAAAGTTTAATAGTCATTATATATGAAGAGTGCGTATAAATCGATAAGTAGAAGACATAAGAAAAGGGTAGAGTACACGCATGGGCAGTTCACAGAACAGTAAATTTTGATGACCTATAGACCGAAGGCAAGACGGTTAGTTTTCGCAGTAATCAGGAAAATGAAGGTAAGAACAACCATAAGATGCCATTTTTCTCTTTACCCATTAGATTGGCAAAAATTAAAGGATAATAAAGCCCAGTGCTGGAAAGGAATGGTAGGAATGGGCCCGCCTCCATTACTGTGGAGAGTGTGGTACAAAATCTACTCCCATTTATCCAGCACCTGCCATGTTCGGTGTCCTATGTGGCTTGATGTTGGGATTACCTCTGTGAGTAAAACATGGGGAGACATAAGTATAAATATAAAAAGAGACCGAATCCAGTACTACAGTGGAGGGATGTATAGGAAGCAGAGCAGGGTGTGTAGTGTGGGAGGGGAATCCCTGTAAATAGGGTGAGATCCATCTTTATGGAAGGGAGGGGCAGGGGGACATGATACTGAGGCCAAACCTGGAAGGGGCCTGAGTGCTGTACTAAGTTAGGACTTTCCAGACAGGCTCTAGGGAAGGTTTCCAAGGTAGGAAGAGGGATGATTTGGCCCATGTTGTAGAATTTTGGCAATGATACGATTGTTGCACTAGAGTGTACATCAACGACAGAGAGAGGCCTTTTTGGAGATTCAGTGTCACCAAGGTAATGGAGGACATCTGAGCAAGGACGGTGGCAGTGTGTGTGGGAAAGAAAGGTTCCTATCAAAGATGGCTTGGAGACTGAACACTGGAGAGCAAAAGCGAGAGCAATCAATGATGACTCCAGCAGTTCTAGAAGTCAGCATGATGTTAGTTGAGCAGTGAAATACATCAGGAGTGAACTTTGGGAGCCAATAAACTTGGCTTTGACCTCTTAGTTGTAGTTGTCACTGGGATGTGCAGATGGAGATCCTGGTCATGTGGGAACATGCATCCTGGAGCTCCTCATTAGCCACATGATTCTTGAGTGGAGTGTTTGATCATGGAGTTGTATAGAGATTGAGAATTTGCCAATGACTGTTTTTTTCTCCCCTTACAGATACAACCATATGTGAACGGAGCTCTGTACAGCATCCTTTCTATTCCATCCATTCGTGAGGAAGCAAGAGCAATGGTAAGAAAATGGGCTTGAGCAGGTTGGAAGCTTGTGAGTGGCATGGTTCAGAAGCGGTTAGAGCCGGGGGTCCCAGACCGCGCTCCGGGCCGCTCACGCTGCGGGGCTCGCACAGTGTGTGAACTCCCAGAAACTGTATGTCACGTACACGTTTGTAGTTTTCTGGGGAGAGAATGTGTAGCTTTTATCAGATTCTCAAGGGATCTCTAACTCACTCTTAAGAACTACAGTGCTAGAGGGGCACCTGGGTCGCTCGTTCAGTTAAGCTCTGCCTTCTGCTCAGATCATGATCTCAGAGTCCCAGGATTGAGCCCTGCCTCGGGCTCCCTGCTCCACAAGGAGTCTGCTTCTCCCTCTGACCCTCCCCCTTCTCATGCTCTCTCTCTCACTGTCTCTCAAATTAAAAAGAAAAAAAAAAAATCTTAAAAAAAAAAAAAAAAGAACTACAGTGTTAGAGGGGCACCGGGATGGATCTCACTCAGTCAGTTAGTTGAGTGTCTAACTCGATCAGCTCCACGTAGGGCTCCCCACACTGCGCGTGGAGCCTGCTTAAGAGGCCCTCTCTGGGGTGCCTGGGTGGCTCAGTGGGTTAAAGCCTCTGCCTTCGGCTCAGGACATGATCTCAGGGTCCTGGGATCGAGGCCACGTCAGGCTCTCTGCTCAGCAGGAAGCCTGCTTCCTCTTCTCTCTCTGCCTGCCTCTCTGTACTTGTGATCTCTCTCTCTGTCAAATAAATAAAATCTAATTTTTTTTTAAAAAAAGAGGCTCTCTCACCCTCTGCCCTCGCCCTTGCTCATGCTCTCTCTCTCTCTCTAGCATCAACAACAGTGTTAAAAAGTTCCCAACAGGCTTATCTTAGAAAGTTATAGACACTTTTATAGACATTTTTAATGGTTCATTTTAATTTGGGGCTTTGAGAAAGCCTATGGATTTCATAGTAGGAGAAACAGCAGAAAAACAGTGAAATGGAGAAAATCCCCACTGAAATGCACCCCTAGAATTCCCAGAGGGCCGGGAGCAACAGTGAGAACTGGTGCTGGCCAGTCACTCTTAGCCTCTAGGCAATGTCACAGCCACCAAAAGGGCAGAAACCCTACTAAAGATGATAAAATAGCCCAGTTGCTCCTTTGGTTGGCACATAGTGAATTCAGTATTTAATGTGTTTACATTAGTGTTTATATTGGAAGTATAAAGCAAGCCTCAGGCGGTTAACTTTGGTAACATCAGGCGGTAAACCACTTTGACAAGTGTTTCTAGATCTAATCAGCAAAAGCACTGGAGTTTTGTCCTTTTCCCTGTAATGTGAAACCAGGTTAACAGTGTGCATATTAAATGCGATGATGAAGAGATTAAACATATTTCCACAGTCAAAAAAACACAGACCAAATTCAGTTTGAGACCAATGAAATGTGTTCTTCCACTTGATTTCGCTTATTTAGAAGAATTGCTAAGTCTAAAATTACATCAGCTGTTATGCCAGAGATAAAAATTTAATTAAGAACTGTGTGGTCACAGTAAACAATGGAACTTAATTACCTACTGCTTAAAAAAATAAAATAAAATCTATCTCCATACAGAGTGGGGAAAATAAACTTGATTAAATTCTGCCTTATGGTCATTCCAGGGACGGGAATTGTCAACCAAGGCAGAAACAAGGAAGAAGAAATGTAGGCTGAAGAAAAAGAAAGAACAGAGGTGATATGGATCAAGCAGCATGAAAGGCAGGATGGAGGAAGGACATGCGGGGCGAGGGGTGGAGAAGACAGGAAGGAACAGCAGTAAAGGGACAGGGACCAGGTGGGGAGGAGAGACTCTGGATTGTAGGATGTGAGAGTGTGACCCTTAGAGATCATCCAGGCCACAGAGGAAAAATGTGGAGGAAAGGGACAGTGTTTCAGAGACCTGGGGGACAATACCCAGAGGTCTCACTCCTATGTAACTGGAGTCCCAGGAGAGGAGATGAGTGGAGAATATGATATTATAAGAACTCTGCTTTTGCAACTGTGTAAAACATTTGTGTGCTGGTGGAAAACAACCAAGAACACCTAAAAATTATATCAGTACCAAATACTATTACGGCGGTCTCAAAATAATAACCTAAGTGGGTGCACTGAGCCCCATTTGACCTTGAAGAGACGGCCAAGGTCTGGGGCGGGAGAGCAGTTTAGATGAGTAGGGCTGCCTTCGCACCTACGCCAAAGCCTCCTGCATCCGGGGCTGGAGCAGTTGTTGGCCACAAAGCTCTTCCGTGGGATCTAGACCCCAGCCAAATGTTCTGCCCTGGGCTGGAGCAGACTGCTGCCCTCTTGGCACCCTCTTCCTCGATCCAAAGGCTATCCAGAGTGTTCTTCCCTTCCAGACCGCTCCTGCATGTTCTCCCCTGGGTGCTTACCTATCTCTGCCTACCAGTTCAGTGTTACTGTTCTCAGAGATGCTGTCCTAAGCCTCTCACTCTTGTCACCTGCAACCTCCTTTGTTCCCTTGGCCTCAGCTACCAGATCTGCCCAGCCACCAACCCCGTCCAGACACCGCAAGCACAATCTTAACCATTTATTGAGCATCCATTGTGTGCCAGCAGTTGGACTAGATGTTGTTTTTTTAGGTATAATTTATGAACAGTGAAATGCACCGGCCTTACGTACACAGTTCAATGCATTTGACGACGATACGTCTATACAACCAACGCCCAGTTTGCATTCTTTATCTTTTAAAAATGTTATGTCAACTAGAGTTCCCATCCTTATTTGATAGTTGAGGACACAGGCTGAGAGGAACTAAGCAGTTTGACCAGGGTCACACAGTTCATGAGGGAGATCGGATACAATCCAGTCTTAACCTTCTAGAAGGTAATGCTCTGCTCTAGATGATGGGAATTCCCCATGTTCAAAACTGTACTCGGCACTTCTATTGATTGCAAACAGGCCTATATTAAAGAAGGGAAATACTGGCTCATGTCACCGAGAAGTCCAGGCATAAGCTTCAGGCAGAGCTCGATCAAAGTTCACATGTTAGTAGACCCATTTCTCTCTGCTTCCTCTGTTTTGGGTTCATTATGAGATACATGTTTCCCTCGTAGTGGCAAAAGCCTTACCAGCTCCAGCCACAAACCCTCCTTCACATACCTGAAGGAAAGAGGAGGGGAGCCAGACACCTGTGCTCGAGCCGGTTTCCTGCCTCTACATCTCCCTGCAATTCTCTTAGTCAATATTGAAAATTCTGACGTCAGCATTTTATAATAAAATGAATAATGTACAGTATGGTGACTTGTAACTATTGTGATAGAAAACGAATGATGGCTCTTTAAAAAGAGGTTCTGCTTATTCATTTACTTCTCTGCACATATGGTTTTACTCTTCATTTTGTCCCTAAAATCCAGAAGGAACACTATAAAGAAATCACAAGAAAGAAACAATGTAGTGCCCAAACTAAAGGTGATACTTACACAGTAAAATTTTACAGGTTTTTTTTTTTTCACTTATTATCAGAGTATAGTTGACATACGGTGTAATGTTAGTTTCAGGTATACAATATAGTGATTCAACAACTCTGTATGTCACCGGCAAGTGTCAAGAAGGGACAGTCACCATCTGTCACCATACAGCGTCATTACAGCATTATTGACTCTATTACCAATGCTGTACCTTTTTTTTTTTAATCTCCGTGACTACTTCCTTATTCGCTAACTGGAAGTTCGTACCTCTTAATCCCTTCACCTATTTCATCCCTCCCTCCACCACCTCCTCCTGACAACCCTCAGTTCTCTGTACAATAGTTTTTTCTGTTGGCTAAATGTTTTATAATTAGGTCAGATAGTCAACCAAGAGGAAAATAATCCCACTGCAAATTGTAAAAACAACAAAAAGAATGTTTAGTACTGAGCAGAGGAATTTTTATTGTGTATATCCTTCTGTCTCCCCAAAATAAAGGTTTTTTTTTGTTTTGTTTCATTTGATTAGGTGAAACTATTCCATTGAAAACTACTTCCATCCCATTCAAAACAAAACAAAACAAAAAACCCTAAAGTATTAACTGTTACTCTCTCCGATGCCCATAGGGAATGGAGGACATCCTTCGCTGCTTCATCAAGGAAGGCAATGCTGAAATGGTCCGCCAGATTGAATTCATCATCAAGCAGCTTAATTCAGGTCCGTTCAGTGCAAGAAATCTGTGATCTATCCTTTATATCTTTCACCTGGGCTAAAAAGATGCATGGGCTTTCTTAGAAGGCTTTGTCATGTCTTGGAATTCATTCAAGAGGCTGTAAAGGAGGTGGGGAGACCCAAGTAAACCCACCAACAAAAGTTCGACCAGGTAGTCAAGGCCAGTCTGTCCCAAGACCAGTGATCTTTCATCACACTTCAGGTTGAGAGTCAACAAAAATAATTCCAAAGCAGTCACAGACAGCCTGCTCTAACTGTACATTCTCTCTCTGTGTGCCTCCCCCCCAGATATTCCCCCACCCTCTAAGGCTTCCCTGGGGTCCGAGGGTTCAATAAGGAAAACAAACACCAGTCTCCCCAGCACCACTGCAGAAAAGTCATTCTTCTGCATGCATTCATTGTTTCAAGAAAAATTTGTCTTGCCTACTGGCTCCATAGGAGGGTATGATCCTCTTTCTCTCTGGCTGCCTCCACTGCCATGACAACCTACATCCCATAGTAAGCCGGAAAGGAAGGTGCGTGCAGGAAGCATTGGATGGGACCAGGATAGAGGGGAAGCTCTAGTTCTTTTTGTGGCCCCTGACACCCAGCCAGACAGAAAGAGGACGTGAGATCTCCTGATCAACAGGAAACAGCTGAAAGAGCATTCAGTGAGGTGGGAAGCCTCAGCTCCCTTCAGGCTGGGGCCCATTTCCATTTGAACATCCTCCCCTTTGGCTCGTACAGAGAAAATGTGATTCATCCCAAATTGAGGTGAGCAAGGAATAGAACTTTATTTTCTGCACAGCCTCATTTCTTTTTCTTTTTTTAAGTTTTATTGATTTACTTGAGAGAACAAGAGTGTGCAGGCATGAGTGGAGGGAGGGGCAGAAGGAGAGGGGGAGAAAGAATCCTCAAGCAGACTCCTGACACGGGGCTCAATCCCAGGACCCTGAGATTGTGATCTGAGCTGAAGTCAAGAGTCAGACACTTAACTGACTGAGCCCCCCAGGCGCCCCTACAACAGCTTCATTTCTGACTTCAAGCCCCGATTCTGCTGGGCGGGGATATTTACAAAATAAAAGTAAATAAAACGTGAACTTCAGTCCGGGCTGAGCTTGCTCCCTAACCTCCTTTGGGTAGGCATCAGTTTGGAGAAGTCAGGGCACATTGGTCCCTTTCTGCTCCGTGCTCATGAGCCACGCCGAGACTTTCGTCCCAGGCCAGGGGTCCTCTGCGGCCTCAGAATCACATCTGGGCTGCAAATCTTCTTCAAGGCCGACTCCGTGTTTCAGTCTGTCGAGACAAAGCCACCTCCATTTCCTTGTCAGGCTTCCCTTCTGGCAGCCCAGACACAGGGGAGGTCCCCCTTGCTCTCTGGCCAGAACCGTCTCTTATGTAAATCCGGCCCTTGAGCCAGCGTGCTGACGAATGTGAAGAGGGAGGGTCAGTTGGCATTTCTATGAGAGCTATGCTTTGCCAAAAAGTCATCACGGGCAGAGCTCAAGTTTTACAGACTTGTGTCCAGGAAAGGCCTGAGAAACACCTGCCTCTCTCAGTAATTGCCAGTTGAAATAAAGAGTGTCAAAGGTATTTCTCGTTTGATCTCAAGCACTTAAGCTCTTCTGTGTTCATGGGACAGTGGCAGTTCCCCAGAGACAACTACCTAGGAGTCTGCCACTTTGAAACAAAATTAGAAAATCACTGAACATGTGGATAGAGGAGCAGACACACACACGAATACCTGAGGATGTGTCATGAGCACGAGGTCAGACTGGACAGCTGTACCAGCATTGGCGAGGAGAGCCAGGCAGGGCTGGGCTGGAGTTCCCACCGGTCTGAGCTCTGCCCTCAAGTGGACCAAACAGAAAAGTATGAATTAGTAGCAGCTTATCAGTTTAAGATATGTGAAATGTAATTGCCACAATCTTTATTTTTTTACTTTCTTGTTTTATTTTAGTATCCACTTAAAACATGTAAATGGGTTTTCAGATAGGCAAGCCCATCTCAGTTCTCTAGCACTTTCTTATAAAGTTTTAAGGTTTTCAAATACAAGACTTCTAGTATATTGTAGGAACCTCACCCCTCAGGTGGGGAAGGACTGCCCTGGGGAAACTTACAGGAAAGCGGGTGACCTGACAAGCAGAGAT
>PITA01019735.1:15285-36824 GCA_004023965.1 Spilogale gracilis
GTACTGTCTAGTATTACTCTCTATTACAGTGCCGTCTAGTACTATACTATAGTACTGTCTAAAGAAAATGCTGAGTGTTCAGCGGAGAGAGAGAGGTGACTCCTCAGTGGGGGATCAGGGAAGTCTTTGTGGAGAATGTTATAAAATCCCCCCCACCCTAGGAAGTAGGTGGTCTGATACTCATTTCACTGATGAAGAAACAGAGGTTCATTCTTTCTCTGATTCCAGTATGCGGTTGTCCCCTTTACAGACCCTTCTACCATCCAGCAGTGAACCGTGGGAGCCTTTGGGAACCCTGCCTGCCATGGCTGCTACCCCGGCCTCTGTGGGCAAAGCACGGGATTTAGAAATAGACTTGAGTTGAATCTCAACTCTGTCACTTGTGGGAATGTGACCATAAACAAGTCCCTTATTCCTTCTAGGCTTCTCTTTGCTATTTGTTATAGAATGGGAAGAAGAGGCAACAAAATCTTTGCAAGGAGTAAATAAACAACATGTGGGACAGTATCCAGCATGGTGCCTAGCAATACTCGTTGACTTTCTTTCCTCTAAATTCTTCTCAAATTATATGCTAGCTTTTAACTTTTCTCATGCCACTACCAGTGCATTCTGGTAGAAACGGGCTGAGAGCTTTAAGTGGCTTGGGATGACCCGAGCTGTGGCTGCGTGGGCACCAGGAGCCCCCCGACTCTTCGGGTGCCACCTCATTCTCATCTCTGCAACAGCTGGGGGATTCCGTCGGCCAGGGCTCCCCACTGTGTTCGCAGTTATTCATTCATTTATTTTTTTCTTTATTTAGAAGAGCTCCTGGATGGTGTCCTTGAATCTGATGATGATGAAGATGAAGATGAGGAAGTAAGTTGGAGGCTCTTGATACCACATAAAAAACTTGGGCCAAACTATTGAGTCTCTGCCTTGCCTTGAAGAGTTAGTCCAGAAAGAGTTAATCCCTGCTGCCTCGTTTCTCACAGTTCTGGGGCTTGGCTAGAACTCTGCTGGGTGGGTATCTGCTGGTCTCACATGGTCTCACATGGGACGTCATGGGGCTGCTTTCCATGTCCAAGCTGGCCTCGCGTCCTCCACGGCCTCTCCATGTGGCCTCTTGTCACTCAGCGGTCTCGCCTGCACTTCCTTCCTGGTTGGAGGCGAGGCATCCGATCCTCTGTAGGCTCAGCGATGTCCGAGCATCACTCCTGCCAGCTTCTGCTCAGGGCCCATCCCCGGGGGCAGCAGTTAGACTCCTCCAACACGAGGGTTCGAGTGGGAGCGCCGGCGGGTGGTCACTGCTTGGGCAGGCTCACCGCAGCCAGCACACAGACGCCCCACTGCCCAGCTCTTGGGCTTCACGGGAAGTTCAAAGACAACAGTTCTCCAACATGAGTCTTTTCTTTAAAGGAGCATGAGCCTCTCCGCTGGTCTTCCTAGTGGCTGGGAACGCTGGGCACAGAGGCTCACTGTGAGAATCTGTAGGGTGAGAGGCTTGTTCACTGGACTCCTTTAATTGCAGGGTTTTCATATGGGTTTCTTCAACTGTGAAAAATCTGCTTGCCTGGGGTTTTAAAGCCTAAAGACTGAGAACCAGTGTGGGCAAGTCTCGTGAAGTGGTGTAGAGAATGGTGACTCGTGCTACAGACTAGACAGTTTCTCAGCTGACAAGCTTTTTCCTTGTTTTTCCTTCAGACCTTGAAAAAACACCCACATGACCCTTTCCGGTTCTCGGCCTGAGGTCCTTCTCTGTTGGGGGTGGGCAGTTACACGCGAAGTGAATGTGGAGGCTAGGTTTCTGCTCGGATCTGGGTCTCTTGGTCTGAAAGCTGTGTCAAAGTCAGGTTTGGTCCATCGATGGCACCAGCTGGGGAAGAGAGGTCAATTAGGAGCCCTCCCCGGAAGCAAGACAGCCGCACAGAGGTCCGCCAGGGACTGTCCCTCGCACAGGCCCCCTCCCACCTGCCGCTTTCTCCCTGACCTGTAGGTGGCAGCAGCCGGTGCTCATGCTCAGTCTTCCTTTGTCTGGGGAATGCCACTCTGGACCTCAGTGGGAGCCCCTGGGCAGCACCTTCTCTGGGCCCCCCTTGGGAGGGGAGCTGCCTAAGGTCACAGAAAGTCATTGGCAGTAAAAGCTGCTTTAGGACAGGGATTGGCAGACCTTTCTTGTAAAGAGGAAGGTAGTAAACATTTCAGACTTTTGTAGGCTGCCCAGACCCTGTCCGACCCTCAGCTCTGCCATTGTAATGCAGAGTAGCTATCAGCACAACAGAAATGGACGAATGTGGCTGTGTTCCCAGAAAATTGTATTGATGGACACTGAAATTCAAATTCCAGTCCATTCTTATGCTTCAGTAGACATTCTTTTTTTCAAGTGTTTAAAGATGTAAAAATGACTCTCAGCTTGCTGGCCTTTCAGAAGCAGGCGTTAAGGAGGGCTGGTGACGTAATGCGCACTGGGGGCCATGTGCAGTTGAAGCCTCAGTCACTGACCTCTGACCTAATACTACACTGTATGTTAATTTAATTTAAATAAAATAAAATTAGAGGAAAACCCAAAGCATCTTGGCCTGCGGGCCACTGATTGCCAGCAACTGGGAGAACCCATCTCCCTGACTCAGTCTTCTCAGGACTGTGGTAAGACCCCTGCTTTCTGTCTGGCCCTTCAGTACTGCTTTAAATTATATTTTGAGTTACTGTCCTCATTATTTATTTCCAGTGAGTTTTTGTCATTATATCCAAAAGTTCCCCTCAAGATCTCCTTTTCCGCTGCTTGTGTTACCTCTTTGGGGATTTTTGTTTGCTTTGGATTTTTTGTTTTGTCTTGTTGCTATTAACCCCTTTGTATTGAGAAGGCAAATTCATTCAATTCAACTGTTCTGTTAATGATGGGAATTCCATTTTTGGAAATAGCCCTATGGAAGCAATTATAATCTACTAAAAAGGAAGGAATATAGAGATCTTTTACTTATTTATTTTAAGATTTTATTTTTAAGTAATCTCTACACCCAGTGTGGGGCTCGAACTCACAACACACAAGATCAAGAGTCACATGTTCGTTTCACCGACTGAGCCCACCAGGTGCCCCGATAGAGATTTTTTAATTTTTCTGGACTTTTAGCGATCCTATGCAGATTTTTATTTTAAGGTGGCGGTTTTTGAAAATATTTGTTGTGATAACTAGAATTTTCAGAAGATTCCTAGGAGGGGTGTAGTTGGGAAATTGTAAGGAAAGGATCCAGCATTTGGGGCAAGAACATGACGCTTTGTGCCTGAACTCTGGTCAGCAGGTGCTGGGCTTCCCCTCCCTGTGACCCTGAGGGCAGAGCCTTAGCAAGGGCGCCCCAGGGAAGGCTGAGCTGTCTGTGTTTCACTCCGCCTTCAGTGAGGGTCGGTGTGACTTTTTAAACTGGAAAGTGAAAGATGCCCATACTTAGACTAAAGGAAACTTCAGAGATCATGTCAGCAAGTCACACTGTTGTCGCGATGAGTCTGCCACCTCCCAAACAAAAGTGATTTTCAAGGCCGCTGATCATATGTCATTTTGCTTAGCGATGTAAAATGGTTTTTTAATTTAATATTTAAGCCCAAAACACAGATAACGGAGCAAGTGTTTTCAGGGAGCTGCTCAGTGCTTCTCTACTGGGGTGTGGCCGGAAGCCACAGCGAGTTAGGCTCCTTTTGCCTTCCATTGAGTTAACATCTGTGACTTGGGACTGCGGCCACGGGTCCTGCTTCCCTGGAAACTCAAGAGAGCCCCCAGATGCAAAATCCACTTTTTCTCTCTAATTTCTAAAAACGTAATGACTCGTCCTGGTGTGCTGACACTTAGTGAAGGCTGCTATCCGTACATTTATATGCCAAAATAAAAATGTAGAGTGCGGCATGTTTTTTCGACTTCAAGACTGTCTAGGGTATAATGTCAAATAGGAAAAGGATATTGCAAAGTGATGTGAACACTACAATTCAGTTTCAGAAAAAAAAAAAAAAAAACCCTAAGTGCACACCCTAGGGAGTGAGGTGTGTGTGTCTGCATACAGGAGCAGAAAGTCATGGAAACTTAGAGCCCTCTTTGTTGACCCTGGAAACTACGTAGGGGGTTAGGTGGGAGGAGGAAATGGGGGGGCGGCAGCGAGGCCTGGGTCAGCCAGAGAGAGCTGCTCAAGAAGTGAGAAGTGAGAGGTTTAGTGGGCAGAGGCCAGGGTGCCGAGCCCTTCTGAAGACTGGAGGGGCAAAAGCCAAACTGAGTAATTGGGGAGCAGGTGGGAAGTGGGAGAAGGGAGCCAGTGAGTACATGCAGCGCTTCCCACAAATCTGGCTGCGAGCAGGACTGAGAGTGGGATAGTGGCTAAGCTGTGCAGTTTTGTTCCGCTCTGTTCTACTTTGGGAGAGACCTAAGCCGGCTAAAATGCTGCTGGGAAGCATCCCGCTGAGAGGGGAAGAGAGGCAGGAGGAGAGAGAAAGGGTGGCGTCAGAAGGAAGGTGTTTTCATTATTTTCACAATTGCTGCTTATGCTCTCGTTGCCTGCAAGCCCCCAGACCCATTTAAACCTCCAGAGAAATAAAACCGTCCTTAGATAAACCTGGACAGTACAGACAGAACAGGCCCGTAACCGGGACAGTGTGAGGGTTTGAACACATCTCACCAGGTGCTTTAAAGAAATGTATCATCTAATACAATTTATTTTTGTATTCAGCATCTGTCATGTGTTCCCCAAGAGCTGCCGGTCTATCACGGGGCTCAGGAACCCCGAGGCTTCCCCGAGGGAAGTACCATACAAATTCCCAGAAATGCAGTAGTCCTGGAACCTGACTGCCTGACGTCTCGACAGGCCTTCCCTAGCCTCGGGTGAAAGGGGGGTGTGGTCAGGAAAGCAGGAGAGGAGTCTCCCAGGGAAGAGAGCATCAGCTTATCCTTTGCTGCTCCCGAGACCCACATCAGTGTGTGTATTGCTTTCATATTTTTCTTGTAAGATACATACACACGCAGGGACGCCTGGGGGGCTCAGTCGGTGAAGCCTCTGCCTTCGACTCAGGTCATGATCTCAGGGTCCTGGAATGGAGCCCCGCGGGGCGGGCTCCCTGCTCAGCAGGGAGTCTGCTTCTCCCTCTCTGCCTGCCGCTCCCCCTGCTTATACTCTCCCTCTGTCAAATAAATAAGTAAAATCTCTTTTAAAAAAATACACACAGTATACATATAGGTTCACATGTCCATGTACGTTTTCATCAATACTGGTTTTACCAAATGAAGCAGCAAAAATATAGAAGCAAACACACACATACACGGTGTTGCCTTTTATTCTTGTAAATATTTTCTGGAACTCCCTCTCTAAGCGGGCCAGCAGAGCAGATTGGCTCTCTCTAATGCCGCACACAGATGTGTAGTCTGACAGTTTTCTGCTTTGTACGCTGCTGCAGTCAGTATCTTTGTAAATACGTCCTGATTTACTGGTGCTATGATTTACATGGGCTTTTTGTTGCTGTCTTGCTGTGTATGTGTGTTTTTACTTGTAATAGATTTTTTTCAGATTGCTCTTCGAAAAGACTGTAACAATTCAGATATCAATAGGAGAAGGGGAGGAGACTTTTCCCTCCATCTCCGCCAGCGATAGGTGCAATCACCCTTTCTTTTTACCAGTCTCTTGGTGATAAAGTGCTCTGTCATCGTCTCATAGTACGAGTGCCTTTTCTGTTCATTTTATTGGATATTTGGTTGGCCGGGCGGTAATTTCCTATTCATGGCCTTTCCCCATTTTTAAAATTGTGTTTGTCTTTCCATGTCGCTTTATGCGGATTCTCTGTACATTACAGATACAGATCTTTTTTCAACTTCCTTGCAAAAAACTGAAAGATGCATCTTTTATTCATTGCCTTATTTTTATATCATTTGCCAAAACTCTCTCAAAATTTTTAAAAAGCTACATAAATTGACTTTTCTTTTATAGTTTCTGGGTTTCTGTCCTGACTAAAGTTTCCCTGAATCTTAAATTGTACATGTAGTCTCCTAGATTTTCTCTTAAGACCTTATTTTTCCATTTAAATTTTAATTATTAAATATGTATTTTTTTGTTTTGGTTTGGTTTTTTTTAAAGATGTTATTTAGAGAGAGGATGAGCAGAGGGAAGGGGAGAGGGAGAAGGAATCTCCTGCAGGCTCCCCACTGAGCAAAGAGCCCAACAATGCAGGGCTCAATCCTGTGATCCTGAGATCATGCATGGCCTGAGGCAAAAATCAAGGGTCTGCCACCCAGGTGCCCCTGTTGTTTTTTTACTGTTTCTTTTCTTTCTTTTTTTTTTTTTAAGATTTTTTTTTTTATTTATTTGACAGAGAGAAACATAGCCAGAGAGGGAACACAAGCAGGGGGAGTGAGAGAGGGAGAAGCAGGCTTCCTGCTGAGCAGGGAGCCCAATGTGGGACTCGATCCCGGGTCTCCAGGATCATGACCTGAGCCGAAGGCAGTCGCTTAACCAACTGAGCCACCCAGGCGCCCTTTTTTGCTGTTTCTTAAGTAAACTAACTATATCTCTAGTATGGGGCTCGAACCCCTGACACTGAGATCGAGAGTCTGGTGCTCCTCTGACTGAGCCAGCCAGCTACCCCAGTTATTAAACATTTTATACATAGAAAAATGTATAATATGTATGTAAGATTTGAAATAACTTCTCAAGTTTTTGGTTTCAGAACATTTTTACACCCTTAAAAATTACTGAAGGGGCACCTAGGTGGCACAAGCAGGGGGAGTGGCAGGCAGAGGGAGAAGGTGAAGCAAGCTCCCTGCTGAGCAAGGAGCCCAATGTGGGACTGGTTCCTAGGACCCTGGGATCATGACCTGAGCCAAAGGCAGATACTTAACCAACTGAGCCACCCAGGTGCTCCCAAATAAGTTTTTTTTTAAATTTTTCTGTATTTATTTGAGAGCAAGCAGAGCAAATGAAAGAGAACATGGGGGGAGGGGCAGAGGGAGAAGCAGACCCCCCACTGAACAGGGAGCCTGATGCCAGGGCTCCATCCCAGGACCCTGGGATCATGACCTGAGCCAAACGCAACCCTTAACCGACAGCCACCCAGGCGCCCCAGATATTTTTATAAAAAATACTACTTTCCAAAAAAAAATGTATTAAGAAGCGTATAGCATTGTATTTTATTTTTGTAAATCTCTTTAATGTCTGGCTTAGAAAACAGAAAATAGTTGGATTCTCAAATCCTCTTCTGAATTCCATCTGTTGAAGTAGTTGTAGTTGAAAGGGGTAGAGTATTTTTAATAGCCTTTTTGGATAGACATTTTTTTCTTTGACTCTACTTCAAAATTGGGCAAGTGGTAGTTTACTAAAGGTCAGTTGCAACATAAAGTCAAACACCAATACCAACAAATCTTTTTTTATTTTGTTAAAATCTGTTAGTCTCTTTTGCATTTTGTTCATCCTCCTTTCTGGTTGTTCATTGCTAGTGTATAGAAATACAGTTGATTTTTATTTGTGACCTAAAACCTTACTGAACTCGTTTATTAGCTCCAAGAGGTTTTGTTTCTTTTGTTTCATGATGAGTTCCTTAGGATTTTCTGCACACGATGCTATGTCATCTGTGAATATGGATAATTTTACTTCTTCCTTTCCAAGTTAGATGTCTTTTATATCCTTTTGTTGCCTAATTGCCCTGGCTATAACTTCCAGAGGGGACACCTGTGTCATTTTCCTGATCTTAGGGGGAAAGATTTCTGTCTTTTACTGTCCAGCGTGATGGTAGCTCTGGGTTCCTCATTCTCAGACGGAGATACTGCCCTTCTTTTCAGAGCTTGTCAAGTGTTGGGTTTTGCCAAATGTTTTTTCCACATTAATTAAGATGATCACGTGAGGTGTTTTTTTCTTTCATTCTGTTAACACAGTGAAAGACATTGACTGATTTTCATATTTTAAATCATCCTTGAGTTTCTGAGAAAAATCCTGCTTTATCTTGATTTATAATCCCTTTTATATGTTGCTGGATTTGGCTTGCTAGTATTTTATTGAGGATTTTTGTATGTCTATTCATAATAAATACCAGATTGTAGTTTGACTTCTCTTATGATGTCTTTAGTTTTTAATATTCACTTGAAATATAATTGACATACAATATCATTTTAGTTTAAGCTATACAACCCAGTGATCAATAGTTATAGACGCCTCCTGCTCTAGTTTTAGATCAGGATAATACTGGTCTCGCAATGTGAGTTGGAACGTGTTCCTTCTTCTGTTTCTGGGAAAAGTTTGTGAATGGCTGATAGTAATTCTTATTTAAATGTAAGTTAGGCTTTACCAGTGCAGCCTTCTGGGCCTGGGCTTTTCTTTGTGGGAAGTTTTTTTATTACTGATTTGATCTCTTCACTTGTTACAGGTCTGTCTCTCCAGATTTCTTTTTTTTACTTCTTCGTGAGTCAGTTTCTGTAATTTGTGTCTTTCTAGGAATTTGTTCACTCTGTCCACGAAATCTGATGTGTTGATTTATGTATAGTTGTTCATACTATTGCTTTATGAACCTTTTTCTTTCTGTAAAGTCAGAAATGTCCCACCTTTCATTCCTGACTGTAGTAATTTGAGTCTTCTCTCTTTTTCTTGGTCAGCACTGTGGACTGAATGGTGTCCTCTCATATTCTTATATGGAAGCCCTGATGCCCAGTGTGGTTGTATTTGGAGACAGGGCCTCTAAGGAAGTACTTCAGATTAAAGGAAGTCACAGCTGATCAGATAGGATTAGTTCCCTGATGGGAAGAGGCACCATAGAACACTTTCACTACCGTGTGAGGACACAGAGAAGGTGGCTGGGTGCAAGTCAGGAAGAGAGTTCCGCTCTCATCAGGAAGCAAAACGGCCCACGCTCTGATCTTGAACTTTCCAGGCTCCAGAACTATAAGAAATACACTGCTGTTGGTTAAGCCACTCAATCTGTGATATTTTGTTATGGGAGCCCAAGCTGACCAGGACCGTCAGTCTAGCTAAAGTTTTTAATGTTGTTGATCTTTCCAAGAACCAACTTTTCATTTTATTGATTCTCTCTGTTGTTTTTCCGTTCTCTGTTGTATTTACCTCTGCCCTAATCTTTATTATTTCCTTCCTTCTGCTTTTCTTTTTCTAGTTTCTTAAGGTGTAAAATTAGGTTATGGACTTGAAAGCCTTCTTTTTTCTAATGTAGGCATTAAATACCTACATTCAATATATACCACGTGGGCGAGGATGTATGGGTTTGCACTGTTGGTGGGAATGCAGACTGGGCAACCACTGTGGAGAACAGGATGGAGGGTCCTCAAAAAGTTAAAACTACTACTGTAGGATCCAGTAATTGCACTACCGAGTATTTACCCAAAGACACACAAAAACTAGTTTGAAGGGACACATGCACCCGTGTTTACTGCAGCGTTATTTACAATAGCCAAGATGTGGAAGCAACCCAAGTGTCCTTCGATTGATAAATGGATAAAGAAGACATGGTATGTATTTATATGTGTACACACACACACACTGAAATATTTTTAAGCCATAAAAAATGAAATCTTGCCATTTACAATGACATGGATGGAGCTAGAGAGTATTACACTAAGTGAAATAAATCAGAGAATGACAAATACCTTCTGATTTCACTGATTTGTGGGCTTTAAGAAACAAAACAAATGAGCAAAGAGGAAAAGAGAAAGAGGCAAACCAAGAAACAGACTCTTAACTAGAGAGAACAAACTGTGATGGTTACCAGAAGGGAGGGGGGAAATAGGTGATGGAAATAAAGGAGCGCACGCACTTGTGATGAGCACCGGCTTGAGTCACTGTATTGTACACCTGAAACTAAAGTTACACTGTATGTTAACTAACTGGAATTTAAAGCAAACAAATAAAAGAGAGCGACAACTGACAGGTTGTCCGAACATGGAGTCTCTGTCATACCCTTCACGAATGCTGTAAATTTCCATCCGAGTACTGATTTGGCTGTATCCAAGAGGTTTTGGAAAGTTGTGTTTTCATTTTCATTTACCTTAAAATATTTTCTACTTTTCCTGTGATTTCTTCTTCGGCCCATTGGCTATTTATGAGTGTGCTCTCAACAAGCCCTTGAGGACAAGGCTGTTGACAACTGAGCAAGCTCTCGGATCAAATAAAGACAAGTCCAGTGAGAGGGGTTCCCAGGGACTTACCCGATAGGTTAAATAATGACGGTTCTCTTGGGGTGGGGCTTCTGGGGTGCTCAGAACCCATCTACTCCCTCCAGTAACTGCTTCACTGCTGCTTTTCACCGTGATTGCAAAGGCTGGTGGTTTTCAAGGAGCTGGGGAGAGGAATAGGGAAATTTAAATGCCACAACATTGGCTGTTCGTCCTGACAATTAGCTTTTTTTTTTTTTAATTTTTATTTTTTTTTATGAATAAGCACCTCTCAGATTGTCACAAACCATTGGTTTATTTCCAGAATTCTGACAAATTTAATTTGGGCAATTTTGCCAGGGTTTTCCTTCCTTTTGTAGAGGAAGGGATTTTCAAAAGTTCTCACTTCACAATTCCTGCTGACATCCTATTTGATACCTTCAATAGCTCTTTTACCCAGGCATGATTTTATATTTTCATGCATTGATCATTTGAGAAATAAAGGTTTTTCAGTTTTGCAGTCCTTCCAAGTGTTGCCATGTTTCATTATAAAACATCCAAGTATTGCATCAGTTAATATTGCCACTGATCTCATCAGAAAAATCTTTAGTTATTGGGAAGCTATTAAGCTTGAACATTTTTGTTCATAATTGAGCTTTAAATTTTATTCACAATTTTGTTCATAATTTTTGTTCATAAATTGAGCCTTAAATTTTGTTTTCTCTTGAGAGTTTGGATTTTATTATTGATGATAGATACTATCAGTTGTTGGGTACCTGGGTGGCTCAGTTGGTTGGGCAACTGCCTTCGGCTCTGGTCATGATCCCGGAGACCCGGGATCGAGCCCCACATCAGGCTCTCTGCTCGGCAGGAGGCCTGCTTCTCCCTCTCTCACTCCCTCTGCTTGTGTTCCCTCTCTGGCTGTGTTTCTCTGTCAAATAAATAAAATCTTTAAAAAAAAAAATATCTGGGGGAAAGGAAAAAGATACTATCAGTTGTTTTCCTTGAAGTGACAAGCTCATCTCATTAAGTTTTGAGAAAATGTCTGTGAAACACCCAAGTCTGAAAAACCAAAGTCTCTCTATCATTCTTTCAAGTAAAAATACTGTTCCTTGAAAAAATTGCCTAGTTAGGCTTGCAACTCAGACCATCCTTACAAATGTTTCTCAAGATAACCATCATGTGCCTCCCATTTTGTTACACAAATGTTAAAAAGAGGCCACAAGAGTTGAGATTTAATCAAATTCCTGCTGCTTCATCAAGGGCTCTTCTTTTTCTTTTCTTTGTTTTAAGACAGAGCACATGCATGCATGAGCACGGAGGCGGAGCAGAGGGAGAGAGGGAGAATCTTAAGCAGGCTCCACATCCAGCACAGAGCCCAACTGGGGGCTTGATCTCACAACCCTGAGATCATGACCTGAGCTGAAATGAAGGGTCAGACCCTCAACCCGACTGAGCCACCCAGGCGTGCCCTCATCAAAGACATTCTTAAGTGAAACTCTATCTAGCATCTCTCTATCACTCATCTGTCTGCCATTTTTCTGTCTGTGCATCCGTTTATCCATCTGTCCATCCATCCATCTATCCATCTGTCTACCTGTGGTCGCAGCAGAGAAGACAGTGCCCGCCGCTCGGGTTTGGTAGCACTGCCTGATTGACATTCAGGCCCCAGTGGTTTTGCTCTCTGTTGCCTCTGTACCATCAGCGTAAATGTCAGCACAGTTGTTCCAGGACAAACTATGAAAGTCAACACATTAAATATATTTCTAGCAACTCTTGTGTTTTGTTGCCATGCAACAAGAAAAAGATCTTTATGCAAACAATCTTTGATGACTGACTAGTTGCTGTTGGTACTGGAGGAAGACAAACCAAAGAGCAAGTCCAGGCATACTTCTGCAGATGAGCTTTATTTAACTCAGCATTCAGGTTGCAACTTAATCTGTGCTTCGACCAGCTACTGTTTCATTGGAAAGTAGCATGGGGTAATTTCTTTTGTTAACTCTCCTTTCAGCAGGCGTTCAGCAGTGTAAGCTCTGCGAGGCTGTTGTGTGTGTTTCTTCAACCAAGACAGTAATTACCTGTCAGGGTTCTTCAGTGGCTCTGTTTTTATTAATAATGTGGGTGGGGTGGGTAATTTTAAATTGACAGAAAAAAAATAATACAGAGTTCCCATATACTCCTCACGCAGCTGCAGTGGCTTTTTAATTTCTAGTTTGAAAGAAAGTTAAAACAAGTTTTCAGTTTTTGACTTTTAAAGAAATTATCACCTCTGTGTTTAAAATTTTTAGATCCTATTCCTTTCAGCTCACAGTGATTGGTCTCAAAATTCTACCGCACCTTAATTGGCATAATAATATTACCCGCAAATATTTTATTCCCTAAGACACAATAAGGCAACTAGTTGACATCCATAAAACTGAGGGAAAGATAGCCTCCGTGTAATTCCATTTATTTGCCCAGCTTCTTTGGAAAACATCCCTCCCTTCTGTGAGTCAGAGAGCTTCCTGATAAGTCAGTTTCATTTTTCTCAGCATCTTTTTGTATAAATAGTACAGCTTTGAGTTGAGAAAGGCCGTCCTCTCATCTCCCTTTTTAAGCCAATGATCCATCCGTACAAACATAAGGAAAAAGTACCATAAACAGGTTATCTTTTATTTTAGGATAAATTATTCTTAAGTTTTAAAATAACAGGGTTTTGTTTGTTTGTTTTTAAAGATTTTCTTTATTTGAAAGACAGGGAGAGTGAATGCGTGAACGCAGACACACCAGAGCAAGGAGGAGGGGCAAGGGAAAGGGAGATGCAGACTCCCCAATGAGCAGGGAGCCCAGTGTGGGACTCAATCCCAGGACCCTGGGCTCATGACCTGAGCCAAAGGCAGATGCTCAGCTGACTGAGCCACTCAGTTGCCCCTAAAATAACAGTTTTAGAGAAAACCTTAAAAATTCGAAAAGTTCAAAAAAAATAATTCGAAAAGTTCCTGAAAAATTATAAAAATAGTATTCCAAAATAAAACAATAAGTATACTCATAGTCTGTTTCCACAGAGGAGCAAGGAAAGATTTGATTTCAAAATAAAAATATACTGAGAATAATATATTGAGTGATGATAAAGTTACATCAGTTGTAGTAGATATATCCAAGATAGTTAGTAAAAGCACAAGAGAAGAACAGAGAACACATATTTATATCCTAAACCTTAGAATTTTCTAGAAAATATAGTACTCAAACATACATTATATTAGCTATCAGAGTAATACCATCACATATCATGTAGCCTCTAGAAAACTTCACCATATCATAAGAGGAGAGTAAAAAAGGCAAGTATTATTACTATTAAAATAATTGTATATTTTATATTTTATAAATTATACTGTGTAAGTATATTGTAGTTGTGAACATGGTTTAGACTTCATAGACCCTCTGAGGTCTTAATGCCTCCAAAGTCTTCCCAGACCACACTCTGAGAACCACTGGTTTACAGTTTTGTACAGTCTTTATGAGTTTAAGTATTACCATTTACTCTTGACTTTATAAAATGGATACAAGGGTTTTTCATCTCTTCCTGAGGGCTGGAATTCATTAGGTTTATTTTATTTTGTCTTATCAATTCTCCTGCCCCCACCCATTCCCTATGGCCTGGTCACACAGGCTCCTACTGTCCTGAGGAAATGAAGCTGGTCAGGTGCGGGAAGGAGGATGGCTGGTGGGCGGGTCTGTGCTTGACCCCCGCCCGACACAGGTGGCTGTGATCAGCTCAGACCCAGTGACCATCTCGTGTTGTTGATTGCGACACAGGAGGGCTAGACGTTTTCTTTTTTTTTTTTAATCATATTGTCTACAACATCAATGCAGAAAGCCGAAAACTGGGTCTTATTCCTTTAAAATAAAAATTCATATAATTTTCAACATAAAACCCAATCTGGTACTCTCTTTAGATGCATTTTACCAAAACAAGGTCCTGGGTGGAAGCATTAGTATCCAAAGAAAGGTGGCAGTCATAGAACGGAATCAGTAGCTTTTACAGCATCCCCGTATGTTTTAATCACTAAGGAATAATTAAATTCAGAGCACTTTTCACAGTTTCTGGAACATTCCAAGCCCTTGGTGAATGTTAGCTCTCATTATTGGCATGATGATTATGATCATCGTCAGTATCTTCTCCAGCATCAGGTCCAGGCCCAGCTGGCCTGGCTGCAGAGAATCACATATACTGGTGTTTCTGCACCCGGCGTTCCCTAGACGGGGGGCTCCGGTGGCACGTGGATGCCAAGGAGAAGCCCTAGATAAGGATATAGCCTCAGATGTCTTAAAAATGTACTGTATTAATGTACACTAAAGATACATATATAGTATATATTTTTTAATTTTTATGTATTAACTTTTATATTAATATATTAGTTAATATAATTTCAATCAATATATTAATATATTAACTTACATATTATATAACTTATGTATATGACAACTTATAAACTTATACATATTAATGTACACTAAATACATATATATAGTATATATAATACTCTAAAATATAGTGTATTAATAGAAAATTTGTGGTTCGGTAAGGCTAACCGATGAGAAGACAGGTGTCTTTGAAAAGATAGCTTGTGGGGCGCCTGGGTGGCTCAGTTGGTTAAGCAACTGCCTTCAGCTCAGATCATGATCCCGGAGACCCGGGATCGAGTCCCACATCGGGCTCCCTGCTCGGCGGGAAGCCTGCTTCTCCCTCTCTCACTCCCCCTACTTGTGTTCCCTCTCTTGCTGTGTTTCTCTCTGTCAAAATAAAAATAAAATCTTTAAAAAAAAAAAAAAAGAAAAGAAAAGATAGCTTGTAATGTCCACAGTAGCCAAACTATGGAAAGAGCCCAGATGCCCATCGACAGATGAATGGATAAAGAAGACATGGTATATATATATATATATATATATGTATGTATGTATACATACACACACACAATGAAATATTACTCAGCCATTCAAAAAAATGAAATCTTGCCGTTTGCAATGATGTGGATGGAACTAGACGGTATCATGCTAAGCAAAATAAGTCAGAGAAAGATACAAGATCTCACTCATATGTGGAATGTATGAAACAAAACAGAGGAGCATAGAGGAAGGGAGGGAAAAATAAAACAAGAGGAAATCAGAGGGGGAGACAAACCAAAGAGACTCTTAATCATGGGAAACAAACTGAGAGTTGCTAGGGGAGGCGAATGAGAGATGGGGTAACTGGGTGATGGGCATTAAGGAGGGCATGTGATGTAGTGCACACTGGGTGTTAGGTAAGACTGGTGAATACTGATCTCTGCCTCTGAAACTAATAATACACTATATGTTAATTAATTGAATCTAAACTTTAAAAAAGAAAAGATAGCTTGTTACTCACAGTTCCCAAGAGGCAAGGGCAGCTACATCCTGGGGGGGCTACGCAGGGAGTACCAGGGTCAGTCGGGAGGCAGAGCAAAGAAAGGGAAATGTGGCCCAAGAGCATTTAGTGTGGTTTCCGCAGGAAGGATCGAGTGAGGCAGGGCAAGCAGGTTCAGTATTGGCTAGGTTGAATAGTTTCACTGGCCTCTGTGGACTAGGGACTGTCCCTGGTTGTCTGGCACCAGGACCCATGGTGATGAAGGCAGGTGGATGATGGCCCCGAGCGTGAGAGCCTGAGGCAGGAGGTGGTCCGGGGGTGGGGCTCTTGATCAGCTGGCTTGCCTTTGAAAGGTGTGCTCACAGGCCAGTGTGGTCCCTGTCTCTAGGAATTGGCTAGCCCTGGGAGAGGCAGTCCCCTGACGGCCAGCAAGGCCCCAGATGTCAGACCATCAGATAGAGATGTGTGTAGTTAACACACGAGGCTTCCACAGGCTGGGTCTGCAGGACTTCTGGTCCCCTCTCTCTCTTCTGGTCCCTGAAATGGACTCTCCAAACACGAAGGAGCTCCAAGGATATTACACGGTCTCCAACCTCCCCAGCCCACCCCCGAGTTTCCCATTTCCATCAGCCCGCCGTTGCAGCCACCCAGGGTTGCAGGCCTGGGACTGTTACCGCGTCTGGTTATATGATTCACCCTGATCCCCTTAACATTCACCCCAACTGATAAAGGCTAGAGTCTTTCAAAAAGGCCTTTTTATTTAAAAACTGGAGGAAGAAACTTGGCAAATAAAAGAGGTATCAGTTAGGCTCCAGAGCCCCATTGTGGAGCCATGGGCACCAGGCCGAAGAGGGGCGTGAGCCCTGAGCCCAGGCCTGACCCAGCCCAGGGGGTACACTTTGGCTTTGGCATGGGCTGTGCAAAGCGGGAGGCCGGCGCTCTGCAGCGGGGCTGCAGCGAAAGGAGAAGCGCTGAGCTGTCCGGTGCTGGGGAGGGGGTGTGAACAGCGCTGTGCCGGAGGACGAGTCATCTGGTCTCCACGTTCAAGGGAACTACAGATTAGAATCACTCAGCAGGCAGTATCTTCCGAGAGGCTATTATGTGCGGGACTGGACGCAGCGCTTTAGAAGCTTTTTTCCATTTATTCATCACAGCTCTGCCACCAGGAAGCTTCTGTCCTCAGCCCTATGTGTACTGGAGGAGAAAACCCAAGTTTAGAGAGGCCCAGGAACTTGCGCAAGGTTATAGGGGTAGGCCCGTCGAGCCGACGCCTGAACCCGAGCTGGCGGGACAGTCGGGTGCGTGACCCCCTTTCTGCCGCACGCTTCAGCGGGCAGCGGCCAGTGGCGGGGACATGCTGTGCGGGCAGCTCACCCGCCCCGGTGCGCCCTGCCACGGTGTGTCATGAGCTGAAGGCCGGAGTGACCTGCGAGGATGGTGAAGCCTTTAACAGAAACAGGGCACGCGGGCTTAGGGGGGCACATCAAGCTCAGGCTGAAACTTGGTTTTAAGTGGAGCGGTACCTACAGCGCTACAACAGAAGTGACGGGGCCTAGAACCAGGCATTCCTACGCAGGCGTCCCTCAGACAAAGGCATACTGTTGAGTGCCTGGGCCGTGACCTTCTCTCTTCTGCCACCTTCCTGCAGGACCTGCGAGAGGCCACCCCACTGGAAGCTCTCCCCTTGCAGAGAGCCTCCAGCCCGCTGCTCCCCCCGGGCACCTCTGCTGGGTCACCCGTGGTGGGCGGCTTGCTGGGCCTGGTGCAGGTGTGCTTTTCATGCTCCGGTACCTAATTAGCAGAGAAATGTCTGTCTGTGTGCATATTACTGCCAGGGCCTTTCCATTATTGAACCAAGTCAAGAAAGAAACCAGTGTTTCCCAGTGAAGGCTTTTGCTTTTTTCTGGTTCTAAATTCGTTCATTTCTCTAACACGGCTCCTGTGTGCTCAGACCTTGGCTGGGATGAACCACCCAACAGGCTGACTCATGGCTCCTGCCCTCGTTTCCACTCTGGTTTCTATGGAAATAGACATCAGAAGGCTCAAAACAAGGTGAGGGCTCGGAGACACGTCCTGATTCTGGGCCTTTCACAAATCTATTTGTCAGACATCTGTTTCCATGGAAACAGATGCAGAGAGGGTCCACCAGGGCTCCAATTTAGATTTTTTTTCCTCTCTTATCTATTTTTTTTTCTTTTTTCTACAAATAACGAAACAGTGTGTGGCTTTTTCTTATTACCACAGTTTGGGAATAATAGTACCTAACCTATAATGAAACACGTAGATTTCGAATCTTGACCTACTGGATAAGCTCTTGTGCTGAAATACGCTTCTCATTATTTCATTTTGTAATTTTTATTCAGTAAATAAATGTGTTTTACTTACCCCATGAAATCACTATCACTCGGCATTCAAGAAACACTTAGCGTATTAGGTCTGGGAGTTTGACTGGAGGAGAAAATAGTGCCTGACCCACGACAGCTCCGGGCTTCGCAGTGGGAGGCCTCTGTGCCCCAGGTGGTAACTGAGCCCCCCACCCCCCATCACTGGGGCTTGGTTGCAGGGGCTCCAGGCGAGCCAGATTCTGGCCGAATTCCCTGTATGCATATGTTCTATAAGATATTGGCAACAGCTGCTATGTAAACATAGAAACAGAGGCAATCTTCTGTTATGCTGAGCAAAATGAGTGCCCCGTACACAATTCTGTAGAATGACAAGAGTGCAGAACTGACAGTCATTAAGCAGTTGCTGGGCCTGGTGGGCTGTCAGTCAAGTCCTTAAAGGGAAAAGCGAGCAAGCTCACCTGAAATAGAAAAAACCAGAAGCCAAATGAAAGTCATTGTTGCCCCGAGGGAGCCACACTACAGACAATCAGTTACGCAATTCATTTAGTGGCCAACTCTGTGCTGCTCTTTTTTTTTTTTTTTTTTTTTTAAAGATTTTATTTTTAAGTAATCTCTACGCCCATTGTGGGGCTCAAACTCACAACCCGAGATCCAGAGTCACCCGCTCCACTAAGTCAGCCTCGCGCCCCCGTGTGCTACTCTTTGGCATTTTCACGATTAATTCATCTTGTTTTTTTATTCATCTTTTTTTGTTGCTGTTTATTTGCGTTGCCTTTTATTCTCTAATAATGACCTTAGAAGTGCCACCAGGGCGCCCCCACCACCTAGCACAATCCCTGGCACGTGCAGGTGGCGGAACGGGGACCCGCTGGGGGAGTCAGTGCAGACAGCGGACAGTTGTGCAAGAGTGCTCATAGCTTCTCGCTGCCGAGGATCCTTCAGAGGACTGTAATCAGGCAGAGGCCCCTGCTCTAAGCCCCGGAGAATTTTCACAAAGTGCATGTGCCTGTGAGAACCCACATCCCAGCAGCCCCCTCAGCTTCCAGCCGTGTTGTTGAAATATATCTAAATGGAATCATCCAGTATGACATCCTCTGAGCCTGGCTCATTTGCTCAATGTTAGGTTTGTGGGTGCACCGGGTAGGCTAACGGATACAAAGCACCCCAAACCTCAGTGGCCTAAAAAAGCCACAGTCGTGATCCGGCGTTGGCTGGACAGATGCTTAGCTCGTTTCGCCTGGGCTCACTCCCAGGGTTGTGTCTGGCTGGAGGTCAGCTGGGCACAAGGTCCAAGGTGGTTTCAGGGTCTGGCAGTTGGTGCTGGCAGAGGAACCAGTCCTTCTCCCCCACGTGGCTGGCCCTCCAGTGAGCTCACTGGGCCTCTTCATAGCACGGTGGCGCCAAATTCCCAGAGGCTGAGGTCAGGCGCCACCAGGCCTCGTGAGGCCTTGGAATCATTGGGCCCGGCTTCTGCCCCAGCCAACTGGTCAGGGTCCTGGCCCACCCCACCTGGTGGGATCAGGAAGGCGAATTCCACCTGCGCGAGGGAGAGTTTGCAGAGCGAAGTGCCCGCTGGGGCCGAGAGTTGCCGTGTGAGGGCCTCCCCAGTGAGGGTCATCTCAGAACAAACCATTTTAAGATAGCCTTCGTGTACTAAAACAGAATAACCTTTTGTGGTTTCACAAGACAGACAGACAAAAATAGACAATAAGCCAAGAAGTTCTTTCCAAATGAAGTTAAGAGTTTTTAACAGTCTAAATGGACATTTTATTACCATCTAAACCTTGCCCCACGTGGGAAAATCCCACCGCCCGTGACAGTCTGATTCTCTCAATTTTCAGCTTTCCTGGGGTTTTCACTTTAAGTTTGGCATTGCAGAAACTTCATTTTTTCCTAACGACCAGAGAGCAGGGGCGTAAGGAGTAGATGAGTATCTGTGCAGAGCCCGAGGCGAGCGCCTGGCCCACAGCGTCTGTGGTCAGTGAGTGTGGCTCTTCTGTTTTCTCTGGCCTCATCCACGTGATCAGAGCTTTGCCAACGTCCCGGAAACAGACTAAGCAAGAATTCATCTGCTTAAAAAATGTTTGTTGAGCACCTATCATACGTCTGGGCCTATTCTGTGTCCTTACTGATTTTCTGTCCATTTCTCCTACCAGTTACAGAGCCAGGAATATAGAAGTCTCTGATTATTATTGTAGATTTGCCTGTTTTTCCTTTCAATTCCGTCATTTTTCAGCCATCTAATTTAGAGGTCTTTTGTTTTACACCTCTGTATCCATAACTGTTGTGTCCTCCCATAGCATTGACCCCTTTATCATAAAATACCCTCTTTGTCTCAGTGTTCCTAGACTATTTTGTCTGCCTGATATTAATATAGCCACTGCAGTTCACTTATTCGTTCTATTTACCTGGTATATAGATTTTTCCATTCTTCCACCTGCAGCGTATTTGAATTTAAAGTGCTTTCTCGAGGCACCCGGGTGGTTCAGTAGGTTAAGCGTCTGCCTTCGGCTCAGGTCATGACCCCACAGTCCTGGGCTTGAGTCCCGCATCGGGCTCCCTGCTCAGCCGGGAGCCTTCCTCTCCCTTTTCCTCTGCCTGCCACTCCTCCTGCTTGTGCTTGCTCTCTCTGGCAAATAAATAAATAAAATCTTTAAAAAAATTGAAGTGCTTTCTCATAAGTCACTGCTAAACATACAGCATAAGAAACATAGTCAATAATACTGTAATACAGTTACCATGGTGGGCATGTCATAAGGTGTGTAATTGTTGAATCACTGTGTTGTACACCTGAAACTGATTTGATATTACATGTGAACTATAGTTCAATTTAAAAATTTTTGTTTAGGGGCGCCTGGCTGGCACAGTCAGTGGAGTTTGTAGCTCTTGATCTCGAGGTCAAGAGTTCAAGCCTTATTTTAGGTATAAGAGATTATTAAATTAAAAAAATTGGGGGTGCCTGGGTGGCTCAGAGGGTTGGGCCTCTGCCTTCAGCTCAGGTTATGATCCCAGAGTTCTGGTATCAAGTCCCACATCAGGCTCTCTGCTCAGCAGGGAACCTGCTTCCAGCCTCTTTCTCTGCCTGCCTCTCTGCCTATTTGTGATCTCTCTCTCTCTCTGCCAAATAAATAAAATCTTTGAAAACAAAATTTTTTTTCAAAGATTTCATTTATTTATATATTTGACAGAAACACAGCTAGTAAGGGAACACAAGCAGGGGGAGTAGGAGAGGGAGAAGCAGGCTTCCCGCTGAGCAGGGAGTCCGATGCGAGACTTGATCCCGGGACTCCGGGATCATGACCTGAACCGAAGGCAGACACTTAATGAATGAGCCACCCAGGTGCCCCCCCCCATATTTTTTCTTAATAATAAAGTGCTCTGCAGACAGAATGTAGCTGGATTCTGCTTTTTTATCTAGTCTGACAATCTCTTCCTTTGACTGGATTATTTATTTAGTGGTAAACAGTTTTATTAAGATATAACTTACATATCATGAAATTCATCTTTTCTAAGTGTACAACTCAATGATTTTTAGTACATTTATAGGGTTGTGCTACTACCCCCACAATTCAATCATAGACTATTTTCATCATCCCCCAAGGTGGAATCTTTGTTCCCCCTTCCTCTCCACCCAAGCAACTATCAGTCTGCTTTCTGTCTGCATAGATTTGCCTTTTCTGGACTTCCTTCTTTCTTTCCTTCCTTCCTTTCCTTTCCCTTTCCTTTCATCTCCCTTTCCCTT
>PITA01019736.1:0-20577 GCA_004023965.1 Spilogale gracilis
ACCTACCAGTGGATGTTATAATTTTGACCTTCAACCATCAAAAATAATTTAAAATCACAAAGGAAGAATTATATATACTTGAAATCTATTTCATCCTTGATATTCCAAGTTATCTTATCTTATAATTTCTTTATAGTTATACTATAGAATTACTTTTACTGATTCTTTTGGAGCAGGTCTGTTAGTGATGAAATTTCTTAGTTATCCTTCAATTGAAAATGTCTTTGCCCTTATTTCCATCATGCATGGAATCTTTCTCTCCATATTTTAAAAATGTTGTGCCACTTTCTTCTGGCCTCTAGAAAAGGTTGTGCCACCTTCTTATATGAATATTGGCATCTTTGTTCTCCTACTTGAATCACTGTTCCCCTGAAAGTCATTCACGCTGTCCTAAAGATTTTTCTTTGAATTTACTTTTCAGGGGCACCTGGATGGCTCAGTTGGTTAAGCGACTGCCTTTGGCTCAGGTTATGATCCTGGAGACCCAGGATCAAGTCCCACATCAGGCTCCTTGCTCAGCGGGAAGCCTGAATCTTTAAAATAATTTTTTTTTGAATTTACTTTTAAGAAATCCAAATGTACGATGTATCTGAGTGTAGACTTTTTTTAAGTTTATCACTTTTGATGATCACTGAACTTCTTGAATCTCCACATTTATGTCTTTTGATAAATTTGAGGTCTGTATAATCATTAATTTTTAAGTATTTTTTCAAATCCATAGTACCTTTCTAGTCCTTCTGGGATGCTGATAAATATATATATATATATTCCCACAGACTTCTGAAGATTTTTTTAATTTTCTTAACTTCGTTCTCTGTTGTTCAGAGTTGACAAAATCTATGGATCCATTCTAAATTCACTGCTTCTTTCCTGTGTCTTCAATTCCTATGAAGTTTGTTTGTGAAATCTGAAATTTTCATGTGGTTCTTTTTACATTTTCTTGCTTTGAAAAGATTATTTTTTTTAGCCTCTCACTTGTTTCAAGAGTGTTGATAATTGCTTATCATAGCATTTTTTATGACAACTGCTTTAAAGAGCTTATCAAATACTTATGACATCTTTGTCTTCTTAGTGTTGATTTCTGTTGGTTGTCTTATCATTTGGACTTTGTTTCCCTGGTTCTTGTTATGCCAATATTTTTAAATTTGAATTCTAGACATTTTCAAAATTATGTTGTGAGACAATAGTTCTTATTTAAATTTTCTACTTTAGCAGGTAGTCAGCCCATTCATGTCCAGAGTGCCTACCACTTCAGACTGTGATTTGAATGTCGATACAGTTTTCTAAGTCTTTGCAGTGATATTCTGGAGTATACAGGTTATATAACACACAGAGGCCTATCTGGAGCCTTGACAGCATTCCACAATATAGTTCAAAGATTTGGCTAGGTTGATTTTGGTTAGCTTCAACTACAGGCTAAATTGGAGTGAGCAGGGTACTTCAATTTACCCAACTCTCTCCTCTCTGTGATCCTTCACCAACTCTCTAGTTGGGAGAGGGAGGGGTGAAGATCATTTGCTCTTAGTCTGGACTGGGGATAGTCAATAGAGCTCCACTTTGCATTCTCAGTGACTGCAGGACTGATGGCGAGGTCACAACTTCTACCTGCTATCACTCAGTAGGTTGTGAGAGTCTCCATTACTCAGGATGGTATCTGTAAGAGGTGAAACAAAACAAAATAGTTCACCAGTCATTCATACCTCAAATACTGAGGTTTTGGGCCAGTCTGTTTTTCTTTCCTCCTTTATCTTTCAGAATGTTCCAATAGTTGTTTTATATGTTTTGTCTTTTTTTTTTTTTTAAGTATAACTTGGAGAACAGAGTAAAATTGAGTGAGATTGTCCTTTTTCCCATAATGGAAGTCATTTTTGACACACTAAAAATTGTTACAACTTGATATTCTTTACTTTATTAACACTGCATGGATGTTAAGGAATGTCATCTCCATTTATCACCTTGCAAATTTCCCTTCTATTATTTTCATGTCTTTTCGTTTTCTTGATATATAAAATTTAACAAGGAATCCTTATTATTATTTACATTTATTTTGATTTCCTCACATTTTTATCCTCTTGATGTGCCTCTTTTCTTCATGCATTTCTTTAGTGCTGTTTAAATTATTTTCATTATGTCTTAAAAATCCCCTTTTACGCTCTTGCCTTTGCTGGAGAGAAATTCCCTGTATCTTATTTTTTTAATTGATTTATTATGCCTTCATTTTTTTATCTTTATATTTGAAGGATAGGTCTGCCTCATTTTAAATCGGCACTGATTTGCTCTCAGCACATTGAAGATCACATTCCCTTGTTTTATACCTTCTATAGTTCTTGGTGTAATTTTAAGCTTTAATTCTATTGTCACACATTTGAAGACAGTGAATTCCTTTTCCCCTACTTCTTTTCAGTGTTTTGTGGGTTTTTTTGTTGTTGTTTTTTTTGGGGGGGGGGGTTTGTGTGTTTTTTTTTTACCTTACCACTAGTTTTTAGAACATTTACCAGAAAGTGTCAACATGTAATTTTTCTTTACAGTTATCCTAATGTAGCTTATGACACCTTTATCTGAAGACTGAAGTCTTTCATTAGTGTTCAGAAAATTTTAGCAACTAGCTTTCCAAATGCTGTTTCTTCCCCTTCCCATTCTCTTTCTCTTATTTGTTAGATTATGCATATGAAAGAATGTACACACAATTTAGGCTCTGGGAAAGGTTGTCTTCCTACAGAGCAGATTTTTTTCTTCCTGTCAGTGGTTTGACTCAATCATAGACTGAGCTTATTTAAGGCTGGTTTGCAAACTTTGTGAAGCCTGGTCTATTTCTAACTTTCTATTTCAAAATCACCGCTTATATATAACTGAGTAGTTTCTATTTTATAAGGCCATATCTGTTCTCTTAGAAGAGCACTGTTTCATGTTACACATAAAATTGTATAGCATTGTGTGCAATGTTTTAGAATCAGGTTTTAGGCTCCAGAGAATTCTAGAGACAGGATTTTAGTGATTTAAAATTGGACTGATATTCTTAAATTTGTATTTTATACAATTTAGATAAAATTAATGTACTAAATTTTAAGCTATCTGACCAAATTCTGCAGACAACCTGAGGAAACAAGATAGGCTCCCACTCAAAATTTGGTTAAGATGGTAAAAGTGATGAAGCCACACACAGACCAAGAGCACGAAAAGTTGTGTTACTCACATAATGAGGCCTCTGGGGGAAAACAAGGCAGACTTCCCAAGTGTGTCTCAAAAAGACAATGGAGAAAAAGATCTGGTTTGGAAATTTTCTTGCATTATGGGATAGTTCTGCGGGATGAGAGTTCTCTCCCATGGGAAGAGAATCTCCCAATGTTTGACTCTCCCAATGAAGCCAAAGGAGAGTACTAGGATTATAGAGCAGGGATTGGAGGAGGCTCAGACTCCTTCAGCAATCAGACTTCCAATGATGAAATGAGACTTTCATTCCACTAAGATATAATAAAAAATTTACCCCTAGGAAAATGACTAAGGAAGGAAGAGAAGGAGTTCCTATCTCATCTAATCTGTTTCTTCCTCCTCTTTCTCCTGTTTCTCTTACACAGCCGTGGTTCAGCCATGGCTCTCCACTCTCTTGAAAATAAAAAATGATGTTCTAAGCAATGAATCATCTTTTAGTTGCTTAGAGTTTCTGGCCAGCTTAGGGGGATTTTCGGGTTTACTTAGTGCATCTTTTCATCATAAGCCTTGAGGTGAGTGTGAGGAGGTGTGAGTTGTGGAAAGAATCTCTGGGTGAATGACAGTTACTATTATTGGTGCACTAGAGCTCATAAGCTAGGAAGGCATTATTTGCCACCACCTGGCAAGAGATTCAAAATTTGTTTTTTATTTTACTAAAGCTAGTGCCCTTTGGGTAATGTCTTTGTTGTATAAAAGGAAATGCTTTGAGCTATGCAACTGCAAAACAATTCATCAATCATCTTTTAATAGATCTCCTATGGTATTTTAAAATGCATGCACTTTGATAGATGCATTTTGAAGAAACATAAAACATTTTTAACAGAAAGAAACTGCTTTCTTTTAACCTTTGCATGAAGGCATCTTGTTAGAATATATTAAAATGCTCATTTCTTCCTTGCCTACTGAGACTCAAGCTCATTGAGTATTTGTGGGTACATATGTGGGGCAGGAGTAAAGGGAGACAAGATTTTAAGACTTATGTACAGGAGGAAGTATTTAAATGGATTCTTATGAACATATCCCTATCCCAAGGGGAAAGCTCAGAATGGATCGATCTGTAGGGTGTATAGTGGTAATGCTTTCAAAGAGACTAATAGGCATATTATTTCCATACCCATTCTTAGAGGGCAGAGGTGAGTGTTTTATTTATTTATTTACTTGTGGTTATTTAGGAGATGGAGAGCAGAGACATAATTGAATTGAATTTTCTTGGTTGTTCCTATTGTTTCAACCCAGAATCTCATTTTGCCCGTTATTTCAGCATGGTGAAATAAAGGAACAGGGCTTTTCTGTAGATGTGAGATGAGTAATTAATTGTTTTATATGTTGATCAGAAAGAAAAATAATGAATTTGGAAGAAGTAGGACACATTGTATGCCTTGGAGACATTTTCATTTCTTAGGGAATTCATTAAAATCCTTTCTTATCCCTGGAGGAGCTTGTGAACTTCGAACCTCATTTTTTTCTAATTGTAACATGAATGTTATAAATAACTTCAAACTTTTTTTCATTTCCACTGATGTATTTTGCAAAATAAATGTATCCAAAATAAAAAGGAAATGAGAAAAAATAAATTTCCACAAGTAGGTATTTATAAAATGTATTCATTTCTGATGCTTTTTGTTACCTTTACCTCATGTAAACAAGTGTTGTGAACCCAACTCTCATGAGAACATAGAAAATAAAAGCCCTTTGGCTTGAACCATTCCAGTAAGTACCAGAAATGACAGAGAAACTGCCCCCCCACCCCATATCTGATTCTCTTACCCTACTTGTGATGCAGCCATTATAAACCTAAAAGGGAAAATGGAGGAAATAAATCTGACTTTTTCACTACCCTGTGTTCCTACCTTGCATATTAGTAGGTGTTCCTGGCAGTTATCCCTTTAAAACCAACTCAGTTACTAGAGTCTTAAGTCAAAGAGCTTGCATTTCAGGAAATGGCTGGATAAAATTTATTTTAAAAAGTCAGATTTCTTGAGTTTGGAATTTCTTCTGGCCCACATTATTTCCTTTTTAGATACTGCACATATACTATTAAGTCTAAAATAGAAAGTAATTTAATCCCTTATATCTAAGATAAATATTTCATTTTTAACATTTATAAAGATAAAACGGGTTTTAGAGTTGTGTACATTACATGTATTCACATTTTTTGAAGGTCAATAAAAGCTATTATAATTCAGTATTAAAAATAAAAAAACATGGTGTTTTTTTGAATGATAATTTTTTCTTGCCTCCTATACATTCTGTCTTGTTATTGCCAGTGATTATTATAGATTTTATTCAGTGATTAAATAAAACATTTTAGACATTTGATGATTATTTTACTTTAAGCTCACAGGCCATTCTGAAAAGAGGAAAATAAAAACATACAATTTACTCTTCTTACCATATTGAATTTCTAAAAATATTGACTAATAGAGGTGTAAGGTAAAATTTCTTGTTGCTGCCCAAAGCCCAGTAGAAAATGAATATTTCTTTTAAACTTGGAAAAAGAGGACATAATTCTTACTTCCTCATCCAATTAAAATATATTCCTTAAGTTTTTGCATGCTTTCTACTTCTTTTATGGTTTGTTATTGTGGCTTCAGAGACAAATGCATGATTTAGTCTCTCAGCTTTCACTCTGAGCTAGAGGACTGTTCACATAAGCTCTTAATTTCTAACTTCTATATGGTGTGTGTGTGTGTGTGTGTATGGGTGCATGTCCATATTTTGCGGAGGAACACAAGAAAAAGGAACATAAAGGGACTTAGAAAGAAGATGAGCATTCTTTCTAATTATGGAGGAAAAGAACTCAAAATGTCTTTTACTTGTTCATCAATTTATTAAACAGTCAAAAATATAGAGAAGAAATGTATCTATAGTAGTTTTTAATAGCTAGAAAGCCATTAAGCCAAAATCTCCACGTGGACTTCTTGCAACATCCCACCTTCAAAATGAGTTACAAAATGAAAAGCATTCATTTATATGTGTGTACTCAAAGTTACATTAAAATAAACTCACTAAATCCAAAAATTAAAACAATAAACTCAAAGATAACTTGTCTTTTATTCTTCAGAGAACAAATGAATGGTCAGAAGTGAACTAAGAGGTTAAAACTCAAAGTGGACTGAAGGGATGAGTTTGAAGGAAGAAGATTGGGTATCCAAAATTGCTGGATAGTTGAAAAAAAATTAAAAATAACAAAATAACAGTATCTCCAATACTTAAGAAGTGCTGAATTTATTGGATATCATTCTCATTGTTGGTACCATAATGAGAAACACTACCAATCTTATAAAATACAGAGTTATTTCCATTTTTTGGTCACATTATCTGGCAATTTCAATATTTTTCACATTTTGTCTGATTTCGTATTCTTTTTAAAATCGTCTTCACTGAAGACATTGAAATATAAACCCTACTAAAGATATATCTATATAACGTCTTCTTTCCATTTGGTGTATGTTCTAACAATTTATGTCAAAAACTTGTGCTTTTTTGTATCTTATTCTCTTGACTTAATTTGATATGTTTTACTGAATAATTATTTTAAGCCTAAACCTCATATTATTAACATAATATTTTCATATGAAGGAGTGAATGCTAAGATAATGCCCTTTCTTTGATTAGAACACACTACACTATGTAAAAGAAAATGTAGGGTGTGTGGGTGGCTCAGTGGGTTAAAGCCTCCACCTTCCTCTCAGGTCATGATCTCATCATCCTGGGATCCAGGCCAGCATCCAGCTCTCTGCTCAGCAGGAAGCCTGCTTCCTCTCTCTGTCTCTGCCTCTCTGCCTACTTGTGATATCTCTCTCTTTGTCAAATAAATAAATAAAATCTTTAAAAAAATAAGAAAATGTACATTCATATTAATAGTAGTTTAGATCTATTAATATAAATATCCTTTCATGCGTTACAAAGTGGTATTCATAAACCTTTGATTAAACAATTATCATTCCCTAAGAAAAAGTGGAAACCCATTACATTATATTTCATTTTCTTTGCTAACTATTTGACAAATATGATTAGAAGAAACCCTTGTGATGTTTTCTAAGTATCTGCGGAGTAAAATAAGTTCAAGTGAAAATTTACAGATATTTCATAGAAATATTTACTGAAGAGACAAATCCTTGCATTTTACATGACAACTTGAATCTTTCTGGAATTAGTTTCATTTTGCTCTTATGCACATTTGATACTGGCTTTTTTTTTTTTTTAAGATTTTATTTATTTATTTGACAGAGAGAAATACAGCCAGAGGGGGAACACAAGCAGGGTGAGTAGAGATAGGGAGAAGCGACTTCCCGCCGAGCAGGGAGCCCGATGTGGGACTTGATCCCAGATCTCCGGGATCATGACCTGAGCTGAAGGCAGTCGCTTAACCAGCTGAGCCACCCAGGCTTTTTAAATACTGAAATGGTTGCATCCTATTCTCAATACATTTGTAACACACTCACCAAACTTTTATAAATTTGGCACTTTCCATATACAATACATAATAATACAACACAACCATTTTACAATTTTTTCTTGACTATTACCAATCTTAAAGCTTAAAGAGATATGGAATTATGTTTATTTATTAAAATAGAACAGAAATTAAATATTTTTAAAATGCATTAACATAGAGCTAATAGTGTCATAAATCTCCCTGAATAGAGAGACTCAGACTTGCAATCAATCTGCAAACTTCCTTCACTTTAGTGTATTTATTATTTATCTGTCTATAAAATACTGGATTTAAACATCTACCATACACATAAGATAGATTATTTTCCTGTTATTAACATTAGTTTTTTAACAATGTTTAGAAACCTAACTCATCATCTCTTTGACACACGGAGTCAAGCATTTCATCTGTGCAGGAGAAGGAAAGGTAACATTCATATCACACCACGGATAATTTCAAAGACTTTGAAGAAAGCTTTCTAGCTTCTTTAAACATTTAAAGCGCTTTGAGAGCAAATCCTGTATCTTCAATTCATTCTTATTATTCACTTACTCAACCAGTGCTGTTTAAGAACCCACTGCGGTCAAAATGCTCTGTTAAGGACAAAGGGAATAAAATGATGAAAAATTCAGAGGCCGCCTCTTGGAGATAGCAATCTAAGCCAGATGGTAGAAAAATGTACAAAGCAACTGTAATATAGATGTGATATGTGACACAAGGTAGGGAGAAGTGATCAGAGAATTCAGAGACATGAATAGTCATCCCCAACCCGTTCATCCTCGGAGAAAGCTGTGTTAGAGCTGATGTTCAAGTTCACATGTAGTATTGATCAGCTGTGCGGGGCAGGCATGAACCTCAGCCAGGCTGGGCGTGTGAGCAGAGCTGGGAAGGCAGTGATTCCCTTTCATGCATGGCCTTCATTTTCTTCTCTGCCAATGTTGGTGCACCTATAACTCCATGGCCTCTTTTCATACTTACTTCATTGATTTTTTTTTCATTTATTTGCATAATTTATATTAATATTGTGTTTTATTGGGCATGTAACAGAGAGTTCCTTAATAAGGTGATTTTGCTACTTTTGATAACAAAGCTGCCTCAGTTCCAATTTAAAAATACATCTGGTCAGATATCTATGTCTAATTTAAACTACTAGTTTCAAAAGAAGCTAAGCTGTGAGGTAGGTGTTCAGTCACTCTGGGGTAAAGCTGGCCATGAACGTACACTCAGAATTTCGTATCTCTGCATGTATAAGGTTTTAGTATTAATATTTCTGTACTATGCCTTAGAAAATATAAATAACATTTTCATAAAAACTAGGATGTCAAACCATTGGTAATGCCCCTCTGGTTTTATTTTCTCTAGGAAGCATTCTCTGTTGAGGTATCCTGCACTATCACAATGTGCTCATACTAAGGCACACCTTCCTTAGCCCTTAACCACAGATTTCATGGGACACCCACTTTTTCCAAATGCTGGAGGAGTAAGACAGGAAAGCAAGAAAAAACATTATTGTCTGGCCTTTGAATATACTAATAGGCACAACTATATGAATTAGCAAATTAAGAAATATTTATATATTGAATGACTTTTTATTAACTAATCAGCTCATTAACTATACTAAAATGTTGTCAATATACATGTAGTTGTAACTTTATGAGTAAGAATGGAAATTATTATGGATTTTTTGAAGATATTTTAGTGGTCTTATATCAACAATTTAAATGTCCTAGCTTTTTTTCCTCAGGCCAATTCCTCAGACTTTATTCTTAAAAAATGTGTACCTGTGCACATAAAATAATAGGTAGTTAGAAGTAGGAACCAAGCATATAGAGAGCCATGCCCTACGGGAGGCCAACTCCAGCTAAACCAGGAGTCCCTGAAGCAAGGATGGTGTCAATAAATGAGAGAGCCCCGAAGATTCTTTTCGATCACCTGCCAGGTCTCTCTGACTTGCTGGCCTTCAGTGTCTTTATAGGCAACAAGTTAAAAATTATCAAAAAGGAAAAGTCTTTTATAGGAAATGATTTTTGATTACAGTGTTTTGATCAATGAAATATAGTGCTTTGATGAAACATAATGCTTTGATTAGTGAAACATGTTTTTGTAGGTGCACATATCTACAATTTATGTCAACTCCCTTAACTGAATCAGGGACATGTTGATTAGTAAGGTTTTTTACAATTTCTTACATCTAGGTCCTAGATAAGAAAGGAAGGGTACATTAATCATTGGATGTTTTTTTAAGCAGGTCTTACAGAAAAGAAAGCAATTGAAAGGCTTAGATGAGTTATAGATATAGGTTGAGCTACATTATTAATACAATGGCCAGGAGTTAGTCTGTGTGGCATCAAAGAGAAAGATAACTTATTTGTAAAAGTAGAGGCACTTGCTCAAGCCTCTTTTCTATGACTGAGTGTGGAAGTCTTTTTTATGGACCTTTTGTGTGTGTGGCAATGTTCTTGTTAGGACAGTTTTATTTCTTATATTAAGCCCTTTGTTTAACCATTCAAGAGCCTTGATAATCTCTCTCACCGGGCCACAGGAAATTTAAAGGGAAAGCACAAAAAGTACACTCCTGACTAGATTTAAAGACTGCAGGGTTTCGGTTTGGCTTAGAACACCCTGAGGCCCTGTCAAGAATATTGTGCTTTACCTTTAGGATAAAGACTAATCAGTAGAAAGAAGCGATCAGCAGGAGCGAGGCTCAGACTGCCCTGTCCTCTGTGACCGCATCAGGCCTCCTGGGGTTATTTTCCGTGGCAGGAGCTGTGCTTCTGCTGCTACCTTCTCACTGAGACTTAGGGAAGTCCGTGAGCTTCCCCGTGAGGCAGGAGCTGTGCTTAGACTGCCATCTTCCCCACAGTGACTCCATCAGCTTGTGAGACCCGGGAGGTTCCTGGCACTACCCCAAAATATAACATATTGACCATCAAATTCACCGTGGCTGAGCTTTTTTTTTTTTTTTTTAGCATTTCATTGTATCTTGTTATGTAATTGAAATTCCAGTCACATATATATAATAAAGACCTCGTCTGCATCGTGTGTCCACTGAGTTGTTATTTTAATCTTTATTTAAAATAAAATGTTGGGGTGCCTGAGTGGCTCAGTCATTAAACACCTGCCTTTGGCTCAGGTCATGATCCCCGAGACCTGGGGCCGAGCCCAACATTGGGCTCCCTGCTTGGCAGAAAGCCTGCTTCTCCCTCGCTCACTCCCCACGCTTGTGTTCCCTCTCTAGCTGTTTCTCTCTGTCAAATAAATAAATAAATATTTTAAAAAAAATAAATAAATTATACACAACTAATGAATCATTGAACACTACATCAAAAAGCAATGATGTCAGAGTGCTTGGGTGGCTCAGTCATTAAGCATCTGCCTTCCACTCAGGTCATTTTTATTATATATAATAAAATATATACAAATCTAGCATATATATATATTATATGTTTGGTCACAATCTCTCTCACACACACACATATACACACAGAAATTATTCTATATCCATGCTAGTGTAAAGAAATAAAAATAATTCAGGGACACCTGGGTGGCTCTCAGTTGGTTAAGTGACTGCCTTCAGCTCAGGTCATGATCCCGGAGTCCTGGAATGGAGCCCCACATCGGGCTCCCTGCTCAGCGGGAAGCCTGCTTCTCCCTGTCTCACTCACCCTGCTTGTGTTCCCTCTCTGGCTGTGTTTCTCTCTGTCAAATAAATAAATAAAATCTTTAAAAAAAATGAAATAAAAATAATTCAATAAAAATGTTGAAGATGGCATTATAATTAGTGCCTTTGCAATGACCTGCAGGTTAACGTATATATTTATATGGACTTAAAGCTTTTCTAAGGCATAAGATACTTTCTTCTGTCCACATAGCCTAATTCTTTTTTTTGAAAGATTTTATTTATTTATTTGACAGAGAGAGATCACAGTAGGCAGAGAGGCAGGCACAGAGAGAGGAGGAAACAGGCTCCCCTGCTGAGCAGAGAGCCTGATGCAGGCCTCAATTCCAGGACCCTGAAATCATGACCTGAGCCGAAGGTAGAGTCTTAACACACTGAGCCACCCAGGCGCCCCATTGCCCAATTCTTATCATCAAATCGGCATTGCTATACCATAACTCTTCACTCACTCCCAATAGCCACCCATTTTTTTACTTATTTGACTCCATTGTGCTGCTCAACAATACCAATTGGCTAGACTTATCACGATTGAAACCATGCACTAAATTCGTCCCATTCCACCTCCCTGTCATATATCCATCATCAGAGGCTACAGGTTTAGTCCATTAATGGGAGCAGAGGGTTGAGATATACAGGTCTTAGAGTACAGCTAAACAGACAATGTATACCTATCTTGTTGAGATAGTTTATTAGAACAGGATGAGGAACTGACGAACAAGGAGTCCCACTATATATACTTGCTCCCTTAAAGAATCTAGAGCAAGTTGTCTTCTCCACCCCAATCGGATGTGTTGAGCCTGAAAATTCTCAGTTGTGGGGGAATGTCCTCTGCATTGTAGTATGTTTGGTAACATCCCTGGCCACCACCAACTAAACGTCAGTGGTAATGACCCAGCTGTGACAATCAAATATGTCTCCAAATGTTTCTAAATGTTCCCTGGGGATACGATCCTGCCAAATCAAGAAGCACTGGTCTAGAGCTATTACTTAATTATGTATCAGATCGCTTGCCATTTGATATAGTGGATTGAAAATATACTTGTTTGATTTGTTTAAGCTATTAAAAATTTTAACACCAGATTTGTTAGCATCTGTAGACATGTGGTTAATATTAATGTCATTTTAATCAAGGTTGCCCTATTGAATTTTCAAAAGACAGTGGAAATGAAACAAATTATAGCTTTTCTCTTCTATTGTTTTTATTTATTTTTACCTTTCTGGTTTCATTACTATTTTAAAACTATGAAATCAAATAACTCCAGTTAAAAGAAAATAATAAATAAATTATTTTAAATTTGTAGAAAAGCATATTATTAACTTTTTCTAATTGATTTACTAATAACTCATACATTCTGATTTTGAATGCTTTCCCGAATCTCCTTCAAAACTGCAAATGTAAAAACTACAACTCCTTATTTTTCCAAGTGTCTTTTTTTTTTAATTTGGCTAGACAATTTAATTGGAAATAGAAACATTAAAACATAAATTATGAAGATTTTATTAAAGGGAAAATCCAGTTATTTAAATGAATAAATATAGCTCATTTGGTGTCAGTTATGCTGACATCAGACAAGCCCATTTAGAATTTCATATTCCTAAACAGAGAAGAATACAAGAGTTCTAATTCAAGACATCAATCACTGAAAATGAACATAACCTAATGTCAGTACTGAATCAGGCCATCAATTTATTGCTTTGTAGAAGCAATCAGCAAGCTATCAAGCAATAAAGTGCATGAGATAAGTGCTTCTTTTGAGACCGCGCTACCGTTGACAATGATATACTGATGGGGAATAGCAACCAGTTTCCAGCATGTTACGCCTATTACTTGTTAAAAGCCCTGTACCGCGCAACAGATGTGAAATATGTTTCTTATTATTATGGACCAATCTAGTTTGTTTAATAGCTTTGGATGCCACTTAGACTCGCTGTCTTATTTAATGAGGTTATATGTGAACTCTTTTGCTTTCTCTGAGTCTTTATACAGAGAAGAGCAGCTGTGAACTGCTTTTCACTCAATTTCCCAAAGACAGAGAGTTAACTCACTACCGTCTTTTACAATGTCTTATTACGGAAAGACCAAAGTGTCTAGAGCAAATCGTGATGCTATTAAAATAGTGTCACTTCTGACTAAAAGACCAAATATTTTACATTATGTTAACAAGATGTGATTGGTTGTTCATAGATATCTAATAGGTGGTGGGAGCTTTCCTCCAGGTCTGTTTGCTTCTGATAAAAGGGGAGCCGTGGTGGAGGGGGGGGATCCCAGTCCGCGCACTCGACCTGCACATTTACAAGATGGGGTCTGATCCGATAGTGCAGTGCACTCTCTGACCCTTACCTGCAGTTGTCAGAAGGCCCTAAACTAGCATTTTTTATATAATTTTTTCCCCCTAGAGAACCGGGGGCCTTACGGAATGATAAGTTGGTACCAATACAGCAGCACACAAAAGGATGCTGTTTCTTTTCAATAGGATCAAGAGTTTCCTTTATAAAGTCAGGTCCCCCCTCCCCCCAAGGGCACATAATCCATAAGCCTGAGAACAAATAGCATCAATACAATTCATTTTTACTACCTTACATCACTATATTTGGTGACTTTTGTGCATTTAAATTCAAGTTTTGTAGTTTATTTAAAGTCTATAGAATAATATTTTACTGAATTAGCCTTCTTTTTTTTATATATATTTTATTTATTTGACAGAGAGAAACACAGCCAGAGAGGGAACAGAAGCAGGGGGAGTGAGAGAGGGAGAAGCAGGGGGAGTGAGAGAGGGAGAAGCAGGGGGAGTGAGAGAGGGAGAAGCAGGCTCCCCACCCCCCCAGCAGGGAGCCCGATGTGGGACTCCATCCTGGGTCTCCGGGATCATGACCTGAGCCGAAGGCAGTAGCCCAATCAACTGAGCCACCCAGGCGCCCCCTGAATTAGCCTTCTTACTTGCAAAGCAAAACCTAACTCTATGCTTATGACTGTCCTATAGGATTTATTTACTAGCAGATTCAACTAAAGTAGACAGACCATACATTTTGAGTTAGTATAATCAGGTTTTATATAATTGCTATCATTAGAAGTATTACTATCATTATTATTTTGATATTTCCCTCAGCTACTTCAAACCTGAAAATATAAGTTCAAGAAAATCAAGGAAAACAAATAACGTCCATGACAGCATGAATTAAGAGGACAGTAGAAGAATTATACTTTAAAAAACAATTTAATTTAAGAGAGAAAACACTCGAAATTAATGGTATACACAGACCAGTACTAACTGAATTTTAAGTCCACAGTGCAAGAAATGGGATATACACCAATCTGTTATGGCAAAATATTTATGAGCAGTATTTTTGACACAATGAATATATAAAACACCTGATACCTTCATCACAATAGGCTGGATTATTCTGATATAATAGACAATTGCAAACTCTCGGTGCCCTGCACACATGCCATTCTAATGTCAACATAGAGAAAAGGAACTGAATAAATCCAATATTAACTCTTACCAAACATTTTTAAAAGATTAGGTATAGCAGAAGTCTTCCTCAAAGTGATAGAGTATCTGTAAATTCCCTATAGGTAAGTCACACCTAAAGGTTAAGGACCCAATGTTCTGTACTTGAAGCTGGGAACAAGATACAGACATGCACAGTCATCACTGTTATTCAACATTGTGCTGCCAAGCAGTAAGTGAGGGAGTAAGAATAAAAGAAGACATCCTTCTAGATCAAGAAGAGTTTTTGTTCACTGATAACGTGTTCATGTACATCAAAAGACGTCAATCCTTTCCACATTAATCTATAGTTCAGTGCAATGAAAATCAACAGGGCAGTTTTGTTGTTGTTGTTGTTGGTTTTTTGTATTTGTAGATACTAATTGATTTTCAAGATCCGTATGAAAATGCAAAGGACCAAATTAGCCAAAATGAGTTTTTTTAAGGAGTTTAAAAAAAATGAAGAATGACACTATTTGATTTCAAGACTTATAATTCTATTGTAACAAGACAGTAAGACATTGGTATCAAAGTATATGTTTAGTTCGATGGAACAGAACACAAAATTCAGAAACAGGCCCACACTTACATGAATAACTGATTTTGACACGAGGGCAGTGGAGAAGGGTACCTTTTTAATGATGCTGCTGGGACAATTGTTAAATGAGATCTGCACATGATACCTTGTCCCATGTCTCAGCACAACTGGGCTGCTTATGGCAAAATGCCGCACACTGGGTGGCTTAAAAACAATAGAAATTTATTCCTCACGCTTCCACTTCCATTCTGAGGGCTTTCTTCTGGGCTGCAGATTCTGCCATCTTCAACATGGATTCTCAAATGGCAAGGGGTCCAGGGGATTCTGTGACGTCTCTTTCCCCCGCAGCACTAAGCCCATTCCGGAGGAGTCCACCCTGCTAACCTACCACTTTCCAAGACCTCAGCTCTTAACGCTATCACGTTACACATTAGAATTTCAACATATGAATTGGGGGGGAGGATGGTACACAAACACTCAAACCATGACAGATCATAAACAGAAATCAATGAAGTGGGTCACAGACTTAAATGAAACCCCTAAAACTACAGAACTTCTAGTGGAAAAACATAGGGAGAGCTCTTTGAAATTTGCATTAGCCAAATATTTACTTGATATGGCAGTAATTAACACACTAATAATTTATTGGATTTTGCCAGAATTGGAACTTCTGCCTGGTGAGAAAATGTGTATACAAAAGACAAAAAGAGTTTGCGCCTTGAAAAAATAGATACGTACACCACTCAAAAGTCACTAAGATAACTAAATTCAATTAAATATAGACAAACTATTGGGACAGATGCTTTAATAAAGAAGATAACTAGGTGGCAGATAAGCACATGATATGCCGTATGATGCTATTCATCATAAGAGAAATGTAAATTGATATAATACAATACAAATACAAACTTATTCTGAAGTACCTAAAAGTAAAAATATTGATCATAGGAAGTGTTGATAAAGAAATAGAAGTACCAAAACTCACAGTATTTAAAACTGTACATCTACTTTTGAAACAAAGCTTACCAATTGCTTGAAAAGTTAATCGTACATCTAACATATCATCTAGCCATTCTACTTCTAGATATTTACTAAAGAGAAAAGACAATATCTGTCTATATAAAGATGTACACTTAAATGTTTATTGCAAATTTAGAGGCACTTGGGTGGCTCAGTCTTTTAAGCATCTGACTAATGGTTTTTCTCAAGTCCCTACCTCATGAATGTTGAGCTTGGTGCTCAGCTGAGAGTGTGCCTGAAAGTTCTCTCCCTTTTTTCCTCCTCCTTCTACTCATCCTTACAAACTCTTTCTCACACTCTCTCTCAAATAAATAAATAAATTTTTTAAAAAATCTTATTGCATATTTATTTGTAATAGCCAAAAACTTTATAACAACCCATGTCTGTCCAGATGAATGGTTAAATCAATCTATCCTATTTCTTCATGACGGAATACTACTCAGTCATAAAAATACATCATTGGTAAAAGTAGCATATGAGTAAACTTCAAAATAATTATACTATGAAATGAAGAGGCCAGACCCCCCCCCAAAGGAAAGTCTGTACACCGTAGGATTCTACTGATAGAAAACTGTGGGAAATATAAAAAATAAATAAATAAAATAAATGCAGACCAGTGGTTCCTGGAATGGAGTGGAAGAGGTGGTGTGTGGGGCCATAGATTGCTTTATGAGGAGACCAAGGAAAATTCGTGGGATCATGGATGTATTCACCCTTGATGTGGTGACAGCTTTATGGATTTTTACAAGTTTTAAAACTTATCAAACTGTACACTTTACATATGTACAGTTTGTTGTATGAAAATTATATCTCAGTAAAGAAGTTTGAAGAGCATATTAAGTTTGTGAAGTCTATTAGACACTGTAGCCTTTTCACTTATTATATAACACATTTTTAATGATTTATGCCTCTTTAATCAGGGAAATTATATGCCTTCACTCTGCAATATAAGCTAAGGTCATACAATTTGCATAGACCCCAAACCTTTGAAGAAAAATGGATGTCAATTCTAGCAGGAAGCTTTATCAGTGTTTGTTCTTCTCTTCCCCTCCAGTTGAGGAAAAACATCCTATAACCTGGATCTCTCCACATGTTCCCTTTGCCTGGAAGGCACCTCCACAGTTCTCTGGTTGCCTGATTTCCATACTGCTTTGGATAAGGATTTTATTTTCACTGTCTCTTTATGGTGAGGCCATTCTTGACCACTTTTAAAAATGTGTACTGCCTCACCCTTTACGTGTTCCCTCAATAAAACATCTTATTTCCATTCCTCTTTTTATCTTCCTCCAGAGCACTTACAATACAGAGACACACTCTCTCTTTTAATGATTTGCTTACTTTATGCTTCTCCTACTTGTACACAGGGATTATTTGTGGGTTTTGTTTATTCACCACTATAATCCTTCTCAGGGTCCAAATACCATCTGGCTCCTGATCCTCAGTAAACCTGTCTAGCGTGGACCCCGGAGGGACACTGCTTGCCTGTGAGAATGGAATCCACCACTTGTTCTGTCTTCATGGGAAAGCTCACATCTCTAGCCTTCATTCCTGCAAAGATGGAAGTCTTTAAACCACTCTCATGTCCCTCAATATGGCTTCCTTTTTCCTGTTGTCTTAAATCCTTTTCACTTATAAACAGCCTATCTGCTGAGTGATATTGCTGGATATTTTTCCTTCAAAATTTATGCACATCCTGAGACTTTTAAATGGAAAATATGAAATCAGTTATTTCCATTCAGTGTATGTGAAAGGTTCTGAACCGTGCAGAGTGAAAGTGGCGCTCCCCTGTAAAACAGTGCCGAGCCCTGCACACGGCGATGCTGTAATAATTTTAGGGCAGTGCCCTTAATTTCTGCATCATTTACTGCAAGCAGCACAATTCCTTCCATGACCAACACCTATCAATATCAATTGTGTTTCAAATTTTGGCCTGTATGTCTGAGATGAGCAACCATTAGAAGCAGATGCTGTCAATCCGGCTTCTATAGATATAAATGTCTTCAGGATTCTTCCCTTTTTTCTCCTCATTTTTTAACTTTTATGATATCTGAGTACCCCGCCAATAAATTACCTGCTATCATTTTTTTCTTTTTCTTTTTTGGAACTAAATCTGAATTGCAGTTGAGACTATATATATTGAAGATGGTGTTAAAGAACTTCCAAAGCCGATGGTGTTCATTACCTGTCTCCCATCTTCCTCTCAGATCATAATATCAGTGAAATTAATTGCAGACTCCTTTTAAAAGTATGAATTTAGAACTGGGCGATCCTGTCTGAGCTCTAAAATTATCTGACAGAAAGGCTTCTGAATGAGGACAAAGTTTAACCCCCAAATAGTCCATGTGTATATAAAACACCTAGTCTGACACCTAGATTATTAAATATCTGTGTGCCATGCCTCAGCTGATAATCCTGATGGGTTTGGGTGGCTCAGAATGGTGTTTTGCATAAATTAACACACACACACACACACACACACACACACACACATCTATCTCTGAATACATACAATCAGCCCTTTAAAAACTCAGCCTTTTTTATCGTATGCTTAAGACTGAATTCTGAATCTAATGTCTTCCATACTGTTCAAGGATTCTAGAGCTAACAAATGGGATGATCATATTTACTCTGTTTCCCAGAACCACTGGATTAGCCCATCACAGTCCCAATTTTATGTCTCTTTACATGGTGAGATTATTAAATAATGCCTCCATTTCAACTTCCATAGTCTTTTTGTTTGGGAGTTGAATTGTGAGGTCACCTAGGTTAGCATTCATTAATTTATCTACACTTGTATCCTTTCATTTCTCCACTCTCTGAGTACATTCTTGCTGCATCCACATGAAAACACGTGCTCTCTGTTTTAGAGTCATGAGAGGTAGTTCTGGAAGAAGCAGACGTGGGTCTTCCCTCTCTCAAGGAGCCTGCTTCTAAGTGTAGAGTCACAGATATTGAATGCATGAGTACAGAGTAACAGTGAAATGATGTGTGGAATGTTACAATGGAGGGATGTGTTGGAGAGAGATCTGTAAGTATGAAAAGATGAGGAAAAGCCTCCACTGAGAAGTGTATAAGACTCACAAGTGAGGATTTCTGGTAGGAAAAAAAAACAGGGCAAGTGCCCTAAAGCCAAAACAAGTTTGGTGTCGTCCCGGGAATAAGTTCAGAGTGAATGGAACCTGTGGTTCTGGAGGAAGGGTACAGAATTAGTTTAGGAATTTTTGGATGGGCCAGATAATATCGTGCTTTGTATAAGATTTTATATTTATATTGTTGATTTCCAAATATATATATATTTGGAACAAATACGAGAAATTGGGCCCTGAGGGACAACAATTTGTAGCAAAATATCTGGGACAAAATTTCCTTTTTAAAGGAAATAACACAGGAGCACCTAGGTGGCTTAGTCAGTTGAGTGTCCTACTCTTGATTTCCACTCAGGTTATGATCTCAGGATCGTGGGCTCTGCACTCAGTGGTGAGTGTTCTTGAGGATTCACTCTCCATCTTCTTCTTCCATTCTCCCCTCTGTCAAAAAAAAAAAATAAATCTTAAAAAAAAAATAATGGTAATGATACAGTCCTAGAAAGAAGATGCTGTCTATAACAGGACAGGAACCAAACAGAATGGACATCGCTTAACATAGATGAGAGAGCACTCTTTATTTTCACCACAACAATTTCAAAGATAATCAAAGATATTTGTTCATTTGTTCACTCATGGGATGTAGATTCAATGCTACCATCCACCCTATGTCAGGTACACTGAGGCCGACAAAACAGGGATGGATCCTGCTTTCCTGGGGTATACACTCTATGTAGAGGGAAAACCTCAGAATAGCTAATGCCAAAGACATAGACATTTGAAATGAGCAAATTACTTTCTGGGTATATAACCCTAATCTATTTTAACATGTGGGATAAGTGAGAGAAGGTGTCCCTCAGGAACTCTGGGAAATTGTAAAAATAAATACTTAGCTAATTTTTATAGATTATTTATTCATTTTTTGAATGGGGATTGAGTTGGAATTTCAGGCAGAGGTAAAATCATTAATATCAACCATAAATTAATATAGTACAATGCCTGAAGCTTTCATTTTTGTTAATCAGGAAGTATAAAAAGACAATGAGGAATTGATTTTTAAAGGGACTCAAATGGAAAATCTATCTACTTCTCCCAAACAGAGACTAATAGAAAAT
>PITA01019736.1:20677-36825 GCA_004023965.1 Spilogale gracilis
AAAAAAAAAGGCAATTAAACCTGACTGCTCATTTGAATCTTCTGGGGGGGGAGGGAGGGAGGGAGAGAAAGTGGGGGAGAAAGACAGGGAGATAGAGGTTCTGATCTAATTTGTCCTGACAGGATCCAGGCAAAGCATCTCTTAGTGATCCTAACATAGCAATCACTGACATAAAAGAAAGACCATGGGCTTCATACCCAGACAGTTTCTACTTATGAGCAACAAGAACTAAATGAAGCTTCCAAATTATATTAGGCTTCTACTTTCCTCATTTACAAAATTAAGTAGAAGATTTCTTAAGAATACCTGGGCAGGGGGGTGGGGGTGGGGAGTGTGCCTGGGTGGCTCAGTGGTTAAGCATCTACTCTTGATTTTGATTCATATCATGATCTCAGGGTCTTGGCATTGAATCCCACCTCCAGCTCTGCCTTTGGGTGAGGAATCTACCTGCAGATTCTCTCACTCCCTCTCCCTCTGGCCCAACTCCCTCCCTCTCTCTCTAAAGTAAATCAATTAATCTTTAGAAAATTACCTAGGATAATCTTGACAACTAAATCCAGGTGCTGATAACCCTTATACACGTTATACACATAACTGTTGTTTAATGTTTTTGAATATACTTTCTTTTAAAGTAAACATAGTTGAAATAAATTCATTGAATAATATACTTTAAAGGTCTTCCCAGTCAGAAAATTCTGATCAATGTCATGGATTTTGAGTCTCATTTTAATCCATCAAATCATTCCATTCTGATAGTATCTATTCCAATAACATTTCATACCCATCTACAAATACTGTGCAAAAGAGAAGAGTGAACTTGGCTTTCTCTTCTTGAGTTATATTTTGTACTCATATATTGGCAATTTATAACTAGTTTATTTTTTGCCAAGATGATTTAAGCTTGTTATTGTTTCATCTTGTTTAAATACCTACTTATTTGTCTTTGGTTCTATTATTTTCTTATAAAAATTTAAATATATTATATTGTAGTCTGAAAAAGTGGTTATCACTATTTAAACATAATGGAATTTATTCTTAACTACAGTAATTGGATTGTTGACATCTTTCTTAGGTATTGCTTGTGGTCTACCATGTGCTGATGTGGACCATAAATTAAAGTCTCTTTCTGCTATTGAATTATTGTGAAAAACTTGCCAGGTTTCATGCAGTTTATACTTTATATGTTAAGGCTAGATTATTTATATAATGAAGTTACATTAAAGTAAGGCATTCATTTTGGTTTATGCCTACTGCATCTGATAATATTCCCTCTATTTTACTTCAAACAATTCTCCCTTAAATTTATGCTTGACTCTATGCTTATTATCATAAATTTGGTTTCTCTTCTATTGGATATTCCCAGATATGTTATCATCCATCTGCTTAATTGAAACCTGAGGCATTCTTTTCTTTTCAGAGATGCTTCTTATGAAAAGAATATATTAAATTATATTTTATTTATTGTAATTATTTGTTATGGATCTATTTTGTACTTCTAATCTCACCTTATCTCATTTACATTTACTGATATAACATGTAACTTTGATCTCGGCTATGCCTTATGCTAGATATGTTTCCTAACTTCCTTATTCATTCATTAATTTATTATATTTAATTAACGTATCATGCTTTTGTTTAATTTTTTGATAAGTTGGGAGATTTTTGGACTATTTTAGTTGTGTAGCATTTGCTTTGGTTGAATTTTTAGTATATATTTCTCTATTTTTTATTTTGACCATTTAAAGGCTGTTTATAATCTTCCTGTTTTAAATGATGAGACTGATTATTGGTGTTTCTCCTACCAACTTTACTTATAATCTCTTTATAATGTTTTAAGATCTTTTGCTTTATTGATTTTTGTTTTTTGCTGATTTCTCTTTATTGAGAAGTTTGTATTATATATCTAGATTTTTAAATTTATACCTTAAGACTTAAAATAATGTACTAATATATTTACATATTATTCAAAATTATCAGAAATAATCTCAATCCTCACATAAGTTTTCAATTCTTTTGGATATATGTGAAGGAGCTCAATTGCTGGATCATATGGCAGGAGTACATTAGTTTGGGAAGAACCTTCCAGACTATATTCCAAAGCAGGAGTGCCATTTTGCATCCCCACTATGAAAAGAGTTCCTGTTGTTCCACATCCTCATCAGCATTTGAGTTGTCAGTATTCCATTTTCTGTATTCTGACAGGTGTATAATATCAGACACCTATTAGAATCTTGTTCAAATATACAATTTTTTAATTACATATGACATGAACATATTTTCATATGCTCTTTTGCCATCTGCATATCTTCTCAGTGAGGTATCTCCTGGGGTATTTTGACTGCTTTCTAAATGATGTTTGCTTTTTTTTTTTTTTTTTTTGAGTTTTTAGAGTTCTTTGCATATTTGGGATATACTGTCCTTTATTAGATGTGATTTGTAAATATGTTCTCCTTGTCTGTAGCTTGTCTTCTCCTTCTCTCTCTTTTTCTTTCCCCTCTAAGATTTTATTTACTTATTTGAGAGAGAGAAAGCACAAGCCTGAGGAAGGGCAGAGGGAGAAGCAGACTCCTTGCTGAGCAGGGAGCTGGATGCAGGACTGGATCCTGGGATGCTGGGATCATGACCTGAGTGGGATGCTTAACCGACCAAGCCACCCAGGTGCCCCAGTCATCTCCTTCTCTTGACAGTGCCCTTCTCATTGCAGAAATTGTAATCTACTGCCTGGTCCTTGATGCTTACTTTTCTGATAGTATATTGTCTTTAATTTATTATATCAAACAAATCAATCTTTATAAGGAATTTTCTATTGTCATAAAGATATCTTCTTCACATTTTACTGTTAATTATATTTGCCACTGAACTTTTATGGGTACGCTATTTTCTTCTATCCCTTGGTCATATAATGAACATAAACAGGTTTTCCAGAACTTTCTTTTTTTTAACCATTACATTATTTTTCCTTTCTAGCTCCATACATCTCAAACTGTTTTTAACTTCTCTTTCAATACCATAGTTTGGTGGCCCTCTGCCTATCTGATATTCTAGTGATATTGAGCAAGGAATGGAAAGATGTGGTTTCTTGGCATCGTTTGTTTCTTGAACTCCCGAATACACATTTTTAAAAAATTCTCATCAAATGTTATTCCATCTATTTAAGGAAATATTCATTTGCTTGCTTGTTTATTTGTTTTGGGGCATTCCATTCAGGTTTCATTTTTGTCTCGCCATATCAATTTTATAGAAACACTAATTCCCATTATTTTGGCTACATTGTGGGTGCAGTTACAGCCTCTACACTATCTGTCAAAGGAGGAAAAGAGGTAAATTATGTAAATATTTGGCCAAGCTGTTATTAGACTAAATGTAGATAAGCAGGAACACAACTGGAATATGCTGGAAAATCTCCCCCATGGAGAGCCAGCTCCTGCAGAGTGTTTTATCTTATTTATTATCTCTTTATCTGTGTTCTAGATAATCTCTATTTAAGTCTAAAGATAATTAATTCTTGATGATTATGTTTATCTGACTTTCCCTTTCATGTTTTCTTTCCAGCTGGGAAAAATAAAACAAAAGCAAAATATTGAATTCTGTGAAATCTCCCTGTCTTGGTTGTGACTTAATTATGGAATCAATATCTTGCTTCAAGTGAATTTCTGAGTCCTTATCTGCCAGATTGGTGTACGATGAATATCAATTATTTGAATATTTCCTTTTTGTTATATCCCACTCCTTTCAATAATGTTTGATTATTTTAAAAACTAAAATATATTATTTTTTTTTCTCAATTCCACATTAGTTCTCAAAGTTTTGAGTGTGGCATTATACTTTCCCTCTCCTTGGTGGATTGTTTTAATGTATTTTGATACTTTTTTTTCTAGTTATCATTAAGTGTAAGGGGAGATAAATCTGGAATAGTTTTATATTGCCACAGAATATTGCCAGATAAGTCCCCTTACATTGATTTTAAAAAGAAAGTTCTTGGCCAGTGTTTGCATGTAATAACTTGAAGTTGATTTGTACAAAAAAAGTGCTAAAAATCCTAGAGTCAGACTTTGGAAACTGCATTAATTATACTAAGCTATTAGAGTATGATGGTTACATAAATAATAAAAAGTCTGAGGAATTATGAAGGTTTAAATTAAACTAAATTTTCTTAATTTAAGCTGAGTATTTTCATACAGATTTTGAAATACTTTTATTATATGTAATAATTTTGTAACAGATTGTTGCATTATAGATTATTTAAATCTGTCAATCTCTTACTAACACACAATTTTATAAAACCTTAGTTTTTGAGTAGTTACTTCCTGTTTTCATTTTCACAAACACAATGAATGACAGTGTATTTATATTAAAGGAACAGGAAAAGAAGATTAATCACTGTTTCTTGAGAGTTTCAACAATTGCTTAAATAGTAGACATTGCTTGGCATCAATGAACAATGTGCTTTCAGCAAGAGGATTTAGTTTTAATTAATTAATGTATTTGTTTTTAGTTTTATAGAAATGGGCTCTTCTAAAGTTATTTTAAAATAATTGTACTGTATGAAATATAAATGATAAATAAGGGTAGTAAAATGACTTTAATGTTAAGCCATAAACTTGTAAGTAATGAATTTTATGCAAGATAGATGTTTCTTTCCTTGAACTTCAAGAACCAGGACACATTAATTAGGGACTGAGGTCGGCACATTCAGCTGTTTTTCTACAACTCCCCGTCCCTCCTATCTTCTCTCCCTTAAATAAGCACTTAAAATACTTAAACTAAGTCATATCTTTAATGGGGGCACAAGAGAAAAATGAATAAGGCATTCTACCTGTGCAAATAAATCTTATCACTTAATACAGAGAACAAGATGGATCAAGATATATCAAAATATAATATGGCCTTTCCCAGCCTAGTGATATGGCCACAGTTGTCTTTGCCTTCTTATGCATAAGTAAATTACCTTCTGCTTTCCCTGCTCTCAGCCTCAAGACCTTACTTTATTATTCCTTATAAGGCAGGTCTGCTAGCAATGATTTCTCTGTATTGTTTACTTCAAAACTTCTATTTCACCTTCACTTTTGAAAATAGTTTTGCTGCCTATCATTGCCTTCTGTAGACCCTTGTTTGTGATGAAAAGTCAGCTATTGATCTTACTGGGATTCCTTTTCACATGGCAAGTAATTTTTTTTTCTTTTGTTGCTTTCAGTATTTCCACTTCCTCTCTGGCTGTAAGCTTTGATGTATTTGGATGTGACTGTCTATCCTACTCATATATGTAAATTGATGTATTTCATCAAATGAGGGGATTTCTGAGTCCTAGAGAAGAAGCAGAGTTGCTAATAAACTCAACCACTAGGACAAATCCTAGGTCTGCATGAAGAGCCCCACATAGCAGGTAATTTAGACCTGGAGGCAATGGCTACATCCATGGCTTCAAGAAGTATGTGCTCCCACAGTAGCTGAGGGGGTAAATGGGAACAGAGGCATGGATGTGAGAATCCAGAAACCAAGTCACAATGTAATCAGAATCCAGAAGACACCAAGACAATCTGTGGCTCTCTCCCTGTCTATATCATTGTTTCCTTGGTGTCAAACCAGACCCCATACTTTGAAACCATTATAAATCAAAAACAGAATGGGGGGGGAAAAACTACAAAAGAGTGTATCTTTTACATTAAAGAGATGGTGTTAACCCAAAGAATATAGATAGGTACGTAGGTAAGCTATTTCAGATACAGGAAGCTTATACAACAACATGATATATTCATCATCAAAAATGATTGTATGGGGGTGCCTGGGTGGCTCAGTTGGTTGGGTGACTGCCTTTGGCTCGGGTTATGGTCCTGGAGACCTGGGATCGAGTCACACATCAGGCTCCCTGCCTGGTGGGAAGCCTGCTTCTGCCTCTCTCACTCCCCCTGCTTGTGTTCCCTCTCTGGCTGTGTTTCTCTCTGTCAAATAAATAAAATCTTAAAAAAATATATGATTGCATAAAGAGAAATATAAAGGCTAACTTAAGACTTCTCTCACTTTCTGGTGTATGAGCTTATGAGCAAGGATGAATCAGCCAATTGAAAATAAGTGTGATATATTTTCTTTGCATATATGAGTAATAATATGGAACTACTTACATCTTTGTCATGAATATACAAGTGCCAGTAAAGTAACATACACAAATGTACTGTTGTAGAAAAAATAATAACAGCAACACAAAAATTTAATGAAGTTTATGCACTAAAAGACTTAATATTTGAAGAAATGAATTCTTCCCAAAACAATGTATGAAGATCGGTGGTTCAGTTGTTTAAGCATCTGACTTCTGCTCAGGTCATGATCCCAGGGTCCTAGGATCAGCCCCACATGGGGCTTCCTGCCCAGTGGGGAGCCTGCTTGTCATTCTCCTTCAGCTGCTCTCCCTGTGTTTTTTTCTCACTCTCAAATAAATAGATAAAATCTTGAAAAGCATAAAAACATCTTTCCATCCTGACTTAAATTTCAATACAATGACTTTAAATTTAACCCGAATAATAACAATTGATAATTGATAAAAATATATTGAAAAAAATGCCAAGAGAACAATGAGAAAATATTTGAAAATAAATTGTATTTTTACATTTGAACATAATTTGTAAATTAATTGTAACATCATTTGGAACATGATGTAAAGATTTGAAAATAAATTATAGAATGTGAAAATGGAGCAGTGTGTAGTTACTTGAAAAGTACACAGCAAACCAGAGATACTTCAAAATAAGAATAAAATAGAACATTCACAATAAAAGTTATTTTAGAGTGTGAGAGACAGATGTTTATTGTTTATTCTTCCTGTTGTTTTACTGTAGAACTATCTTTGGTGAAGGACAGATTCAGAAAACCTTTTCTTTGTACTGGACATCTCTAAAAACACAAAATACAGCTCTTTCATATAGAATGCATTATGGTTTCTGTAATACATATTTAACCTTGGTTTGCTGTGAAATGTAATGAAATATTATTCATTTTTTTAAAAGATTTTATTTATTTGAGAGAGGGAGAGCATAAGCAGGGGACAGGCAGAAGTAGAGGGAGAAGCAGATTCCCCACTAAGGAGGGAGCCTGACACAAGGCCCCAGGACCATGACCTGAGTCAAAGGCAGATGCCCAACCAACTGAGCCACCTAGGTGCTCCAAAGTATTATTCAATTTTAAAAATTTTACATGATCATTCTTTTTTTTTTTTTTTTAAAGATTTTATTTATTTGACAGAGAGAAACACAACAAGAGAGGGAACACAAGCAGAGGGACTGAGAGAGGAAGAAGCAGGCTTCCCTCTGAGCAGGAAGCCTGATGTGGGGCTCAATCCTGGGTCTCCAGGATCATGACCTGAGCCGAAAGCAGTTGCTTAACCAATTGAGCCACCCAAGCGTCCCACATGATCATTCTTAAACAACCTAGGGCACTATGCAACTAGAATTTCCTCTATTATGTGGACAATATTGCTTCAACTATATCACAGATCATTTTTAAAAATTTTTATATATTTTTGCATTTCTATAACAATGCCTTTTATAGAATTCTGAATTACGGACATGGTTTTCCATATTAAAAAAAAACAGAAATTAACATATTTGCCTGTATTTACTAGTTTTCTAAAATAAAATTACTTAATAAACTTATCTAAGTTTTGAGAAATATATATTTTTTACATATATATATATTAAGATTTTATTTATTTATTTGACAGAGAGAGAGAGGTCACAAGTAGGCAGAGAGACAGGCATAGAGAGTGAGGGAAGCAGGCTCCCTGCTGAGCAGAGAGCCTGATGCGGGCCTAGATCCCAGGATCCTGAGATCATGACCTGAGCTGAAGGCAGAGGCTTAACCCACTGAGCCACCCAAGTGCCCATAATAGCATACTTTTTAATAACATTAGCAAGAAGTACTTTCTTTTATCAGGTCTATAAATTTGCTTTCCATATGGAAACAAACATTTTTTATATTGACTCAAATTTTTTCAACATCATTTTAGTATTATTGGCATTGAGATACATTTTTAAAGCTCATTGTAAATATTAGAATCATATAGGGATGACTAATAACTGAAATAATATTTCTGATTTAAGACTTTCAGGAGAAATATAATTTAATCATTCAAGAATCTGCTCAACAAAAGTACTTGAAAGATTTCATTTACTGTCTGTAACTCTTCAAATATTAAAATTATTTTTGTTGCCCTCAGAAAATTCTAGAATGTAAGGCAAGGCTGTCAGAGACTTATACAAAACAGTGTTAGTACAAAATTAAAATAAATTCAAAATAAAAAAATTACTCTCATTATCTGAGAATAGCTAAAACTACATGGCCCCATTATAATTTACTTCATTCTATAAAAGTGAATTTACTTAGCAAAGTGAAATGATTCTGTAAAGACATATGAGAAAAAACTGTACTAAAATTACATTCAAAAATAGTCTAAAGATGAAAATATGGAATAGCTTATCTGTGAAAAAGTGAAAGATATTAACATCATTAATCTGCATCCCTATGAAATAGGTTAACTTTTGAATGCTACTGTAAATCTCTGCACATTAAATTTTAATCCTGGTTTTACATAATCAACATGAGTTCATTTTTTTCCTGAACCTTTTAGCTTTTATATATTTAGAGGTATATTTTTTGTATGATGTGGAGGGGAGGGGTCAGAACTAGGAGACACACAGGAAAAAAGAGCCAAAGTATTCAAGTGGTTTTAATAATCTTAGGAAGGATACTCTGTTCCCTTTTTCTTTAGTAATGAATGAGTATTTTTCAGGACCCAAGTTTTCAAATATACTGCTCTTTTTGACCTTATTATGCCCACACCCCACCCCTGCCCACCAGTGTGTATTCTAAATATTTCTCTAAACATTTTTCCTCTCATGATTTCTTCCACTCTTCTTAATGTTCTGGGATCATCTATATTAATTCTTCTTCTTCGTCGTCTTGCCTAATATTCCTATTTTCCAAATATCTCACTTTCTAAAAAAGATTTTATTCATTTATTTGACAGAGAGAAACACAGTTAAGAGGGAACACAAGCAGGGGGAGTGAGAGAGGAAGAAGCAGGCTTCCCACCAAGCAGGGAGCCCAATGCAGGGCTTGATCCCAGGACTCTGGGGATCATGACCTGAGCTAAAGGCAGTCACTTACCCAACTGAGCCATCCAGGTGCCCCTATATCATTCTTTTTAATTCTCCAAGCGCAATCATTACTATGTGGTTAGTTGTCTACACAAATCCATTAGACAGTTCTTACGTTTGACTATAACATTTATATTAGTGATTATACTACTTTCTCCTCTTCATTCTATTTTTAGTTATGCTTTTATATTTTAAGTCCTCTTGAGGACATTTCCTAATATTTATCTGGTAAGCTCCTTTGTTCCTTGATATAAACCCCTAAGTTTCCACATGTAGATAATACTTATCCACAACTATCCATTATCATCATTTGACATTGTCCTTCCTCCTTTCAGAGCTGAAATTTCTAAATCCTTTAGCATGGTTTTTCATTCCTCTCAATGGATCTATCAATTCGTAATAGCTCTTTTCTCTGTCTTGCCAGTTGAAACATCATCAACTTCTGGGTAAACTCTTACTCAGCTGACTCCTATCTTCCATGTGCATTGCACAGATGATTCCTTCCTGACTTTGTTTCAGTACAAGACATAGACGAAATAGCACTCTATGTCTTCTGTATGTGTTTTTGTAGGGAGTGGTCTGAGGATTTTAAGGCCAAGAACTATCTAGTCTTTTAGTGCTACCCTCCTACCCAGAAGTAACCACTTTCTGATGATAAGTTCACCAATAAGAAGCAAAAAGGCTTCAACTATGATGGCTGTGGCAAAGGATCCTAAGTTCTACCTTTGGAATTTACTTACTAGGACCTCTTCCCACATATGATACATCCTATGTGCAAATGGAACAATTTATTGGTAAACTATAGTCTTTGCCTTTTTTCTTTAAATACTTTATTTGTTTATTTTCAAGAAAGCATGAGCAGAAGGGATAGGCAGAGGGAGAGGGTGAAGCAGACTCCCCACTGAACAGAGAGCCCCAGAACCCTGGGATTAACCTGAGCCAAAGGCAGATGCTTAAGTGACTGAGCCACACAGGCACCTTTATAGTTTTTGCTTTAAAAAAAAATATTTTAAGTAAGCCCCATGCCCATCATGGAAACAGTAGCCCAACATAGGGCTTGAACTCATATCCCTGAGATTAAGACCTGAGTTCAGGAGTTGCATGCTTAACTGACAGAGCTATCCAGGCAGCCCTGTAGTCTTTGCTTTTAAAATGGAAAAACACTAAGCAAGTTCTGCATCCTTGTGTTCTATCACTTAAATCATGCACAAACCTGAAACCCTAGGTGAGGTCTAAACTCCTTATGATGAATTTGCTAATAGTGCAAACCCATAGGGACACTCAATTATCTTTCTATAGTTCTTAAGCCTCTTGACATTTCCATCTTAGTAATCTCAGGTACTCTTAGGTTTTCCATATATTTTTAGATATTCTGTCCTTTTTTTTCACTGTTTATTTCCCTTCATCCCCAACCTAATGCTAGGCACCCCTAATGGATTTACTTTGTACTCCATTATAGGATTTATAGATTGCTATCATACCAATAAGAGATGACTTATAAATATGACAGAGAAATCTCAATATTTTAAATTGCAGTTGATGTTTTTAAAGGAATACAGAAGTAAACGAGAACTGTTCCCACAATACCACAGTTCTTTCACCTTTAAATATTTATCAGTAATTTAGAAGATAACATTTCTCTTCTCCTCCTGCACTAATGCATTACTCCATACCCTAGCTCCCTGAAATGTCAATGGACCATCCCAAGATACTGAATTAGTGATAGGGACTGATTTAGACAACCTAAAACTTGAGAATCTTAAGGAGAAGTAAGCAGAGATGTGAAGTTGAAGCCATCACTTCTAGAGAAGGATAGACATTGGTAGTACTTCACGTATCAAAGCTATATCGTTGGCTAAAAAAGCAAGAGAAACAAGAATTCCCAGCTGAATTTTCTCCCTTAATTGCTCAGTAGCCAACTCTACAAATTGATTCCATCATAAGAATGCAATTTAACTTTTTGGGGGCTTTTAATTGATTTTAATATTGCAAGCATCTTATCTGGTTCATGGTTCCCGATGGCATTAGGGAGGTATATCTCAATAAAGGCTGCTTCTATATTAAATCAGTATATCAATACACCCTGCATTAAGAAGCAAGGGCCTTAGAGAATCTATGAATCAAAGAGGAAAGAAGAATGGTTGCTGAATTCCAGTCTTCCTAAAACAAACACATTAATGGAAAAACATCATAAAAGTTTTCCTTTGTGCTGAGGGATACATAAAGCAAAAATGCATAGCATGGTAAATAGTTCTTTTCCAAATATTGATATAAAGCATTAAAATGTTTTCTCTGGGGCAGAAAATTCAAATAGTTACATCAAAATAATGCATAAGCTCTATGGATAAAAAAAGCAATGACCTTGTTTATGACAATCATTTCTTCGAAAATGAAGAAAGTAACTGTGGTGCCTTTCTCACAAGAATGTGGACAGCTCGCTCCACACTGAACAGGAGAAAAGCTATAGGCCTTTGACTGAATTTTCACATGCAAATTAGAAATACTGGTGAATAGAATACCTGTAAAAAGTCAATTACTTCCTTATAAAGCATAATAATTAGATTACACTTTATTTACTATCAGTGTTTTACTGGAAATAAATGCTTATCCAAAAAGAAAGAAATGAAGAAAGAGTTTTCCCCACAAAACAAGATTAGTGATTGCTCTTCGATCCGCTGTGGTTTTAATGATGGTAGTACTAATGATGATAGTTAACATCTATGTTTAGACGCTGGACTTCCTGTGCAATTTTCCCTCACAATGCCCATTTGTATTGTTATCATCTCTACTCATGGCTGAAAAAATTGTAGCAAACATTAATTAACATGCCGATGTACAAAGGGGCAGAACTCTATTCCTGTTTCTAGAGTGACACTTTATTGACTGGCTCTCCTGTCATGACTGGAGGACTGGCCACTCTCTAGAGTTAACTCTTGACAGAAAATAAGGTCACATGGAATTGAGAGTCTTTCCCTGGAAAAGATGTATTCCTCCAGTTGTTGTCCCTTAATCATGGCTTACGTGATCACACCAGGGAGAAGAGATTGGTAGTATGAGCATCATCCTGCCAAACCATTAATGTCAGGAGTCAGAAACTGTGAGCCCGTGAGTGTGATAGGAAGCTAGCTTTCTTCTACTGGAGATAAGCAAAAACCCCAGAGCAATTACTGAAAGAGAGTGTATTGATAAACAGGTCTGCGTGGGAAGGAGAAGAGCAGGGACAGACACTGGCACTTCCCAAGGTCATAAACCAAGGAATCCTGAATGAGCATGGCGTATGGTGATGAGCATAGCTGCCTTCCAAGGAATCACGGACAGCTGTGACTAAAACGTGAAAGAGGTAAGTTACTCCAAATTCAGCATGCACTCAATATGACGGCTTACTAAACATTACATTATTATTTATTAACTGAGTTTTTATCAATTCCAGAACTGTAGATAGGGATATGTTTTACCATGAGAACAAGAGAGACCATGAAGCCAGAAAAGGGAGGAGCAGGCAATGCGGGTAGGGTGAAGCATGAGGATTACTAATGCGAACAGAAAGTTGTGTTTGGATTGTATTTGTACATTTATGGTGCAAACTTTGGAACCTGCATACTATCTTCTGTTATTATCACAAAACTTTAATAGATTAATATTTTAATTATCACTGGATAAGTGAAGAAATTTCTAGCTTGTTAATGGCAGAACCATAATTCAGATCTGGTTTTTAGAGATTCTGTAACTCATAATCTCACCCACCTATCGTACCATGTAGCCACAGAAAACTCTTCTTCATTAATAGCTGAGACATCATTGTAATAATTATTGCCATATAAGAAATATTTTTAAATTACCAATATAAAACAAGGAATTAGTCACAAGAAAATACCCAAGAAAGAGAGTCAACCATCAAAGCTAAAGGTAAGGGATACAAGGGATACAATTTTGATTGTCAGGAGGAAAGATCACAGAATTCAGGATAGGTAATGCTCAGTCAAAAAAAAAAAAAAAAATGTGGATAAGATTTAAGGTCATTGTTGGCAAAAGCAAATAAGGAAAAAGAAAAAGATGAAATATGGAAATCCAGAAAACTCCAACTCATTTTTAGTTGAAGGTAACTTGATAAATGTTCGGTTCTAGTCAATTACTTTTTATTAACTTATTAATGGGTGAAGACTTTTTAAATACATGGCTGTATGCACTTTCATATGATTAAGGATTTTACTGTCTGTTTAAAAAGTACATATTCATATATCTGAAAAGTCATGAAAGCAACACTGCTCTGTTCTCATATATCCTGAGTCTGGTTTTGGGTGGAAAAAAACCCGTAATCATAAAATATGCAATTTAAACCTCTTGGCCTTCTCTTATTAGTCTCTATTCTTTGTCTTCCTTCTCATATCCTATATAATGATTACCACACCATACGTGTCATTAGAGATCGACTGTTCACAGTTCTGAAAAAATGCTTTATATTTTAGTCTCTAAGACTTTGTTCAAACTATTCTATTAAACTGGAGTAGCTTTGTTCCTGTTTACCTCTTACCTGGACTCTACTGAATTCTTATCCCTCAGATAAATGGCGCCGCCCTCTTATGTGAAGACAACTTCTAGTTAAATTTATTTCTCGTTCACTCTTCCTAACATGCTTTGCTGGATATGAAAGTATCTGAACATTTGTCTATATCCACTTAGATTTTAAGCCCTGAAAAGGTAGGTTCCATGAGTTATTTGACTCTGTAGAACAAATGTACTCATAATTGAATTATACTTGTAACATCAGGATTACAAAGTTCAAAAATTACTGAAACCTGATTTTACAAATAATTGTGGTGGAGTATATATATGAAGTGGGTCACATATGAAGTTATATTATACAATGTAGAAATCAAAGTTCATCTCGGGGAACTCAATCTAATAGGAATATTTATAAACGAAATGTTTTCTTCTCTCATTTGACAGATTCTATTAATTGTTCTTATGAAAAGTGTCGACTTTTCTGTGTAACACTAGTAAACTAACAGAACAGTTTGAGCCTGTTAATTTCAAACAGCAGCGAATAAGACTGTAATTTTTAAATTGATACTTGTAAATGATATAATGAGATCTCTGGGTCTGATGAAACCAGGTCTCACTTAAAAATCTTATTGCCACATGGGCTACAATCTTAGCCTCTGGATTTCCATGACCTCTCAGCTGAGCTATTCAACTTCTACTAGTTGGACAGCTTTTGTAGAGCAAAAGGTAAGGAAATCTCTCTCTCTCTTTCTTTCTTTTCCATGTACATTCATCAAGAACAAATTAGATGCCAGGAATTTGTACATGAAGGCGATAATGCCCATTCCCTTAGAAGTTAGTTTATTATTTTCAGCCAGATATTAAACTGCATTACTTCTGGTTTCCAGGAATCATACATTTGATTTAAAAAATTACATAGCCTCACATCATGTCTTTCAACTTTATATTCAATTTGCAAGAAATAATTACAATTCCATTGAAGAGTTAATGTGATTATTCATCTTAAAACACCATAGAACGGTTGCATTTAAGTATTTCAAACACGAGACCTGATGAAAGCACAGGCTTATGTTTGCCACAGTTTGTTTTTAATTTGTATCATTAAACTAAAGAATTAATTCTGGCCATTTTCTTTTAGGTGCACAAAAACATTAATGAAATATGATCTGTAGTGCATTTGAGCATTTCAAAACTAGACACCAAATTACACACTATGGAAGTCATGTTTATTATCACAAATACATTGTCAGGGTAATTTTGCCAGTGATTTCCACATGGTGTAAAAGGTAGAGAGAACTTTGCCCATTTCATATCCTCTAAGGCAGAACAATGTGGTCATTTGGAAGGAACACTTTCCTACATATCCTGAAGTTTGGAGAGTGGGCCCACATTCAGTCTGGACCAATCCACAATCAGACTGATTTCTGGAGATAATGAGAAGCTTGCGTTTCTTTCTCTGAATCCCAAGCTGATGGAAGTCAGGCCAGGAGTAAGCCAACCTGTGTTTGTTATTTAATGTTCATGTCCTTGAGTCTTTTATAAAGTCTACTATTTTTTTTTAAATGATAGACTATACAAGACAGACTTGAAGATGTGAGCATGGAAGAGCAAACATAAATCTGTTTAACTCTTTGTTTCAGATTGAGGAAGGAGGATCTATGACTAAAGGAAAAAGGAATAATATTCTCCATTGTATATTCTCCGAGCTGTCCTGGAAATTTTTCAAAGTTAAAAAAAAAAAAAAGAAAATACAAAACACAAGGTATTCTTTTACTTTTTAATACTTACGTGGGCTTGGAATGGTCAAGGAGCTATACTATACAACATTGTTCAATTTCAGCAGCAATTTTTTAAGGGCACACATGACCCACCTGATTCACAGTTAAAAAGAGGAAAACCTATTTTTCCTTTTTGTGTAAGTTTCCAGGGACACCAGGGTTGTCCCTCTGTGGGTCTGTGAAAGCCTTCCCTCTTTCTCTTCATAACAAGTGTAAATAGGTTTAATTTTTGTGCACTCAATTAAATCAGTCAACAAAACAAAACAGTCACTCACTGAAAATAGAATGGTACATTAGTGTTGGGTCAGGCTGTCTTTATTTTTAGGTGGCCATGAGGGAATACTGCTGGCAGAATTGAAAATATAAGATCGATAGTTTTTAAAGAGAGAAACACACCTTAATGCCTTCATGTGAAGTTACTGGCTGCCACCAAAAAGAAATTCTCATTAAATGCTCCCTTTAAACATTAAAATTGAGGACAAGTGTTGAAGAGTATGGATCACTGGGAAATTAAATGCATGGCATGTTTGAAACCTATGATTAATACCATATTTCACTGCAAAACTCAGTTAACAAGGCTTTTTGGAAGAAGTTTTCTAACATATATCAAGGTATTGATAAATTGCCATTTGAAATCTGCATTGCACTCAAATTATATTTACAGTTAAGGTCAAGAATTTGTTATTGATAGATTATTCAACCTCTCAGATGTTAAGTCAAG
>PITA01019737.1:0-36720 GCA_004023965.1 Spilogale gracilis
CGGGCAGCAGGGCAGTATGCAGGGGGGGGTGAGATAGGGGCCTGTCCTTCTCGGTGGGGCTGACCTCAGCAGCACGAGTGACCAGGGAACACGGGCTGCACTGGATGCCGGGGTCAGGGTTGGGGGAAGAGAGTAAATGGCAACCTACAGGGAGCAGAGGGTTGAGGAGGGGCAGGAGAGCTGGAAAGGAGGGTGGCTGCCAGGTTGGGGAGAGTTCTGACTGCTGGCTGGGCTGTGACATCTGGACGCCATCCTAGCACTTGCCTGGTCCGTGCCCCTCTTGCCGAGTGTGAGTGCAGCTCCGAACCAGGTTTAAGGGGGAAATTCAGGGCCCTAAAAATAGACATACATGAAACACTTGGAGTCAGCATTTTCTACTGTGTCAGCCTCTTATTTTTGCCTTGATCTTCACAGCTTATAAGACTAGATTTAAGGATCAGCCACAGATCCCATCGCCCAACCTAGGGCTGCTAGCAAGAATCTTATTTCCATCGTTTCATTGTTCATTGCATTCTAATTTCTCGTAATATATTAATTACCTTAGCCTGAGACTGTGGGCTGCAGGAAGTTGTTAAGTTTCCTGACTGGCAACATTTGCTCAATTTCCTTGTACGCTTGAACCTATTCAAAGTTTCTGCTTCCTGGCGGCGGGGGGTGGTGGTGGGGGGAGCCCCTGGTTCCTCCTCTGTGATGGATGAGGGGGGAGGGGGTAACCCTTCTAGACATTCATAGCATGGGTCAGGGTTTTCTCACTGATGTCTCATTGTCTTAGACATTCCTATGGCCTCTTATGCTGATTTTTTTAATATGTATGAGCCCCCCTCTCTCACTCCTTACTCAACGCCTCTGCCCCCTGCAATAAAGAGATTGTAAGAACCTCTTAGCCAAGGTCTGAGTTTCCATCAGGAATTTTTGCTTTTGTAGGACACACGCGTTCTCTGTTGTGGGGTAGAGAATCTGGGTAGACGGGGGTGGGCTGCTGGGACCTACCTGCTCCCACGTTTCACCTCAGAACTGGGTGTTGTGGAGGATGTTCCAAAACAAATCTCACTAATTGAAGCGTCATCGACTGACATCATCCCTGTCACCCAGGAGCTTGTTGGAAATACAGTCTCAGGCCTCAGACCTCAGAGCCTGCATATCATTTCCTCTTCACACTGACACTCCTCACAGAACAAAATGCTTTATGTCAGGGGTTTGCAGACTCTAGCCTGTGGTCCAAATCCACTTTTGTCAATAAAGTTTTATTAAGACCCAGATCTGCTCATTTATTTACGCATTGCCTACACATTACTCGTATGCCTTTTGGCCCACGAGCCTAAAATATTGATTCTCTGTGCCTTTACAGGAAAAAAAATGTTTGCTGGTACTGGCTTATGAGATGAGCCCAAAATATTTCCTTGAAGTAAAGGAAATAGTTATAATCTTTTGCCCCAGTGGCAAAATTTGCAAACCCATCTTAATCCATCATAGAGAGGTACAATCATAAAATGTAATTCCCAGGTGGGCAATGAAGTATCTCAAGCCCTAAATCTATCCAGATAATGGTACCAAGGAGTCTGTGACTTGCCAAGGCCCCTTTCATAACAACCTCCTTAAAGAAATGATTGTAATTTTATTGAGTTGACTCCTTCCTCCACAAATTGATTCCATCAATTGTTCAAAGTAAGCTTGAGTTTCCTCAAGAATTGGGAGGAGCCGAGAGGACATTCTGAGTAGACATGTTTGGGACCAAGGAATCAAACAGCCTGGAAAGGATCGGATAGAGCCTCCTGGAACTGTAGCCTCAGCCCAGCCCCCACTCTGGGCTGTGCCCTGCGCAGCCAGGCTCAGACGGCGTGGGCTTGGAGTCCTGCTTTTAATTCCCTGGGAGAATCCCACCACCTGTCTCTTATTTGGGGTTTTTGAATTGTGAAATGATGGCACACTCCAGCTCCAAGCTTGCTGTGTGCGTGTGCCAAGCCTGCAGAGACGGGAGGCAGAGGCTTGGGCCGCAGAAGGAAGTGCAGAAGGAGGGCTGCTGGCAGAAGACATCTGCTCTGCAAACCCAGTGGAGCAGGGGGCGGGTGGGCGGAGAGAGGCAGTTCCATGGAATGGCTCAAGGATGTGGGCCCCTGCTCTGATCTTTAAGTTAGAAATCCTGACTCTCTCGTCCTGCCAGAACCAAATTTCAGAGGAGGTAGGTGTAGGAGAATTAGGACCTTTTTTCCTTATCCACAGAGTCCTGGGGCTAGCGTGGAACTTGGTTTAGTGTGGGCTTCTATGGGGTTCTTGGCTGTAGCTCGAGGAGCTTTAGGCCCATCTAGTTTCTTTTCCCCTTGTCTGCATAGCCCAGGACAGCAGCAGGGATTTTTTAAGGAGGCAGAGTGGGCGAAAGTAGGGAATGCCCTCCTCAATTCCAGACTATCTTAGCTCAAACCAATGCTGAGAGGTTGCAGGAGTGAATCAGCCCCTCTTACGCCGAGCATCACCGGCCCTGTTCCAGGAGTTCCTTGCGGTGCATTAGCTGATTAGCTCAGCTGGTTAGAATGTGGGGGTTTCAAAGCCAAAGTTACTGCTAAGGCTGACATTTCCGCCATTCTCTCCATTGGAATAAGTATAATGTATTCATTGATTGATTGATTGACTCATTCATTCATTCATTCATTTCTTCTTTCATTCAGTGTATATCCACTGAATGCCTACCAGGTAACAAGATGGTGGGAAAACACTGGAGAGTCAGACGAACCTGGCTTCAAATTCTAGTTTCCCGACTATGAACCGACTGCTCCTCACTCAAGTTCCAGTTGGCAGGTTTCCTTCGTCCTCACCCCACTTTCCCTGCATTTGGGCCGGACGATCCCTTCTCATGGTGTTGGCCACAACACCTGCACAATCTGGCCACACACCGTATTATGTGGAAAGATCTGTTCAGGTGTCAGTCTCGCTCCCCAGATTATAAAATTACTGAAGGAGGGGACATTCGTTAATGTTTTCTTACCGGTAGTTCTTGATACACATGGATATTATGGTCATTCTAATATCTGGAGTAGTTGGGATTCGGTGGAAGACAAGTACAGGAGAAACATGAAAATGCGTGGTGATGTCTTAGTCCGCTTTTCCTGAGCAGATGGTTGATCTGGGGGTAGATCTGGAGACCCAGGCTTGGGAGGCAGAGTTTGGGTGGACAGCAGACGGGGAGCTCAATGTCTTCCCTACTATGTGCTATACTTACAACAGTGGGGGCACATCTTATTAGTTTCTGTACCTCTTTATGTTCTTGAAGCACAACTAAGGGAGTGAATAGACAAGTAGATTCTGATGGACACTACAAGTCCGAAATCTCCTGTCCCTCAAATCTCCCCATATTCCTGGGCTCCTGGGGGACTCAGTCAGTTAAGCATCTGCCTTCAGCTTGGGTCATGATGCCAGGGTCCTGGGATTGAGTTCTGCATCAGGCTGCCTGCTCAGTGGGAAGTCTGTTTCACCCTCTCCCACTGCCTCGGCCCCCTGCTTGTGTTCTCTCTCTCAAATAAGTAAATAAAATCTTTTAAAAAAAGATTAAAAAAAATCCCCCCATGTTCTTGACATGGAGCCTTTATGCAAACAGCATAGGTTTGGGGAGAAGACAGCAAATGCAGTTTGAAACATGTCAGGTGTGAGATCTGCCTGTCAAACATGCAGACCTGGAGAACTAGAAGGAGGTAGGGGCCGGAGCCTTGGGACTTTTCTCATGTCTATGTCAGCTCCCGGAACGAGAGACGCAGAGCTCATGGTGGAGCCCTGTGGGGCTTACTGTGGCCCCGTGAAAGAGCACCTGGTACCTGTTTATTGATCCATTCCCAAATAGTGGATTTCCCATGTAAGTAACAGATCTGCTGCAGAGGCTTGGGCAGGGCTGTAAGATGATATGAACCTTCCTCCAGGAAGGCCTGATCTTGCTGCAGTATAGGAGGAAGATTGTAAGGGGAAGGAGGCGGAGGTGGGGGAGCTCATTAGGAAGCCAGCAAAGAGGCAGGTAGGGCGTGAAGGAGTCTGAGCAGATCTGTGCCAGGAGGAAGAGAGAAGAGAGGGGTTTCGAGTGTGCGAGAGACTGATGCCTCTGCTCGCTCCATAGCACTAGCTCCAGAGAAGCCTCCTCACTCTGGGAGGAGCAGGGAGCAGCCTTGTATGGCTTTGGAACAAAAGTTGATGACTGCATCCAAGGGAAGATAATGAGAAACACACAGGCCATGAAGATCAGGAAAGCACCATTAATCTTTTCATTGCAAACTGTACTTTCCAAAGCCCTGGGCAAGGGTGCAGAAGCCTCTGTGTGTGGACTTGAGTTCTTTACTAGGAAATACAAGATGGAGTCATCCCCCTTAATCAACACAGAACAGAGGACATCCCAGAATCTGAGAGGCTGGGAGAAGACGGGGTGGGGGAGGTAGTGAGGAAAGGGAGGGTGGAGCGCTGATCAGAAGACAGGAGAAAGCCAGTGTGGTCCAGGGTGCGTGGATATTAAGTTCTGTGGAAGCGTGTTCCCCCCAACAGTCTAATTTTATGGGGAATTTTCTCTTCTTAAATAAATATTTTTGTAATTAAAGAAAAGCCACCCAAACAAAGAAACTACTTTCATTCAATAAAAATTCTGGTTTTTAGAGGTATATGCTATATGTATTAAGAACTCCCCGAACTGTAAATCAATCTGATGAGGTGTGGGAATGACCTACTATTTAATGTAGGAATTTCACTTTTATGAGCTTATTTTAAGGAACGACTCTGAAGGGGACAAATGTTAAACACAACAATGTGGCATTTAGGGAGGAAAAAGGAAAAATCTGGAGGGTGTGGTGAGCTATACAGATCATATGCCTTTAAAATGATGGTTTTGAGAGGGTATTTATGGTTTTATATTAAGTGGAATTAGAAGTTATAAAGTTTTGGGGCACCTGAGTGGCTCAGTTGGTGAAATGTCTACCTTCGGCTCAGGTCATGATCACGGAGTCTGGGGATCGAGCCCTGCATCGGGCTCCCCGCTCGGCGGGAAGCCTGTTTCTCTCTCTGCCTCTCCCCTGCTTGTGTTCCCTCTCTCGCTATCTCTCTCTCTCTCTGTCAAATAAATAAATAAAATCTTTAAAAAAATAAATTATAAGGTTATATAGAGACATTTAATAATTATGTAAAATCCAAAGGAAAAAACTCTGATGAAAAGTTATGATGTCTGAATAGTGACTGGGGTTGATTTTAGGTCAGGAGACTGTGGGAGCCATTTTGGTTCTTTATCACATTGGAGGCTCATAAGTGAGCATGCGTGACTTTTATATTAGAAAAGAAAGAAAAGAAGTTATGTATTTTTTTTGTAAAAAAGGGAATGCTATTATAAAGGAGTATTTGTAGCTTTCAGAGAGAAAATATGAAAAATCTCAGTGAGATTTTTCCTTCCCTGGAACTCTGAAGGTCTCTCCACCCTCCCAGTCAGAGGCCCTCACGTGTTCTTGGGGTGAGAAACAGTGAGTGTACCATCTGAGCTCTGCTCGGACGCATGCAGTAGCTCGCTGTCCTCCACGTGGACCAAAGACCCAAACCGCTGGGTCTCGTACTCAGTGCCTCTCAGAAGCAAATCCCAACCAGTCTCTCCACCTTCACGTCCCATCAATTCCCTACGGGTATTTTCTCCTCCAATCAGATCCCCCTGTCCTGCCTCAGACTTGCTATCTCTTGTATGTGTCCCTAGCTTCCCATCTCTGAACCTCTGCTCGTTCTGGGGACAGCGCATTCACAGGGCGAGCAGAACTCAGGCAGGCGGGCGCTGTACGGTCCTACAGCCACCTCACCTTCCTGGTTCTCACACGGCACACCTGAGACATGCAAGAGGTGATGGATGGTGACCAGGCGTCCTCACAGCTTCAAAGCCTGGGGACCTGTGTTCCTTCAGTGTCCTAGCTGCGTTTATTCATCTGTCCCCTGCCCTACATTTGCCTGCTGCCTTCCGCATCCCTCCCCTCCTCTCCACCTGTCCTTGCTCCTGTTCCTTTTCCTTCATGATGTGTCCCTCAATGTTCCAATGACCAGTGACTGCATGTGTCAGTCCTTTTGCCACTCATGCATGCTGCCTCTTGCCAAATCCAGGGCTCATGCCAAGTATATAACAGATACTCCCATTTGAATAAAAATTCAACTCCAGGGAGGGGAAAAAGAACCAAATTAAGTGAACTTTTAGGAGGAAGGTACACGCTTCTCTAAACCCTTTGTTTCTGGTCCAGCCAGAGCCCAGCCTGTGAGCCCTACAGATTTCAGAGCAGAGGGGCAGTTAGATCATTGACAATCTTCCCCCAAATCCTAAGAAAAATTGTACAAGGTACCACAGCAAGTCTGTGTTTGAGTAGAAGAATTTTTTTTCTTTTTTGACCAGCATATAAATATGACCTTCACAGCTCCCCCTTTGTCAACCATTGTTTTGACCTCCCGTCCCCGTGTGGCTCCCACCATGACCACAGCCCCTCTCTTCCTTTGGATTTCTGCAAGTGCCGTACTCCCCTCCTTTCTCTCCACCACCCATTTTCCACCCACGTTGGACAGAATGAAGAGGTGGGTTGGGCAAACAGATGTACCAAGACCTGGAGGGCCTCTTTGCCATGTTCCACTCAAGAATAAGGGGCTCAGAGTCCTTTTCCGACTCAGTTGTGCAAGAGTAGCCAGGGCGACTGGGCAGTCCCCAGCTGTTGACTCTTTCTCTGCCCATAGAGCATTCTGTTTCCTTCTGTTTCTTATTAACAGCCCAAGACATTGTGAGCTGCCTAATGGTAGAAATCTTGCCTTGTCCATATTTGCAGCTCTTTCTAGAACCAAGTAGGGTGCTAACCCCCGGGATGACTTTAGTCTTGGTGGACTGAATGAATGAGTGCGGGAAGGACAGACATACTGTGATGGCCACAGGCAGCAGGGTGGACCGTGGCTCCTTGCTCTGACTCAGTGGTTCTGTACCCCGGGCACACCTCTTCAGCACCATGGGATTCGCTTCCTCCACTGTTGAAAAAGTGTGTGTGTCTATATGTGTGTCTGTGTGCGTGTGTACAAGCACATGCGTGAGCAGCGAATGATTGAAACCGTGTACTTAAGGAGAATGCATATCAAAGCACCTGGAACAGGGCTGCAGTTGAAGAGTGGGAATGTACGGAACGCCGTTTTCCTTAAATATTCATAAAATTAAAAACCTGAAAATCACTCAGTGAACATAACCCATAATCCCAGCATTTAAAGATGATACAAAATGAGAAGTAAAATTACCCTCCCTGGCCATCTCTTTTAACTCTCCAGAGACAACTGCTTTCCTTAACATTGAGGGCTGGACGTTTATTCCTTCTGATATGTTTCCGAAGTGGCGCGGGCCTGTGTATGTGCGCACACCACACTGTCCAAAGGCGGCAGTCACATCTAGCTGCCCACAGTTATCTATCTACCCTCCTATCCATCATCCCTGAGTTGATTATGTTTTCAATGATGACAGAATCACCGATCGTTGGCATATGCCGTAATTCACCCCCAGTCCTATAGTTCCGGGTTTTCTGATTGCAGACGGCGCTCCCTGACGCATTCGCATTTGTAAGCTTTGGCACAGCGCCTACGTCAGCCACAGGGCGCGTCAGCATCGACCATCCTCCCGACTCATAACCATCATGAGAAGGAAGGACGGATATTGTGAGCCCATTTTACAGGTGAAGAAACAGAGGGTGCGAGGGAACTGCGCCTGGCGGGAGCCCCACAGCGGACGGTGACAGAGCCGGGGTTGGCCACCGCTTGAGTTCCAGTGCTGAGCCCCTCTTCGCGCAGGAGCCAAGCGAAAGCTACAGCACTTAAGTAAGACACTGGGCCGAGGGGCGCTGCGGAGCGCAGTGAGTTAACCATCTGAATCTTGGTTTCGGCTCAGTTTATGATCATGGGGTCATGGCATCAAGTCCCGCATCAAGTGCACGTGGAGCTCCGTGAAGGGCTCCTCACTCAGCTGGGCGTCTGCTGGAGATTTTTCTCTCCCTCTCCTTCTGCCCCTCCCACTTGTGCGCTCTCTCTCTCTCTCTCTCTCTCTCTCTCTCAAATAAGTAAGTAAATCCTAAAAAAAATAAAGAGTGGATCATGAGCAGGCAGCTGCACTATTGTATTTAGAAAACCCCCAGAAGAATAAAAAAAAAAAAAAAGTCTGGAATCTACAAAAAGCTCAAGGCCAAACACATTTAAAAGCCATCGCGTGGAAGAAATGTCCAAGGAGAGCAGTTTTCTGTCCAGCTGCCTTCTCTTCCAAAGGCGGAGGCTGGCTTAGGTGGCGTCGGTGTGACAGAAGAATTACAAAGGACACCCCAGGCATCCCAACAGTGACACTGACCTCCCAGCCCATCACAGGGCAGCGTCTGGAAGGGGCCTGTAGGTATCTGGTTAGGGTTGGCCTTAATTGACATCCTCCTCAATTATCTGTAGGAAATAATCGGCTTTTAATAAAATAAGAAAAAAATATATAACAACAGATGAATCAAGTGGCAGAGTCCCTGGAGACCAAGAATTATTGCACAGGCATTGGCAAGGGGCTGGCTGGAAGGAGAACAATTCAGCCTGGAAAAATGCAGACTAATGAAAAGAGTGCAAAAAATCCAAGGGGAACAGGGCGGGGCCTGGGCTGAGACAGGGAGGGACATGCCTCTGTTGGAAACTGTACAGGGACACCAGAAGACCCAGTGAGCAAGATGAATAAACTCTGGGGCGCCTGGGTGGCTCAGTCAGTTGAGTGTCTGCCTTGAGCTCAGGTCATGATCCCAGGGTCCTGGGATCGAGCCCCACATCGGGCTCCCTGCTCCTCAGGGAATCTGCTTCTCCTTTCCCCCTGCCCCTCCCCACTGCTTGAGAACTCCCTGTCTCTCAAATAAATAAATAATTATGATCTTTAAAAAAAAGATGAATGAAACTCTAATATAATGTTACAATAGTCAACTTGGCAAACTACACCCCCTCCCCCCCCTGGGCTGGTGGCCCATTTCTAAAAAAACAGTTTCGTTGGAAAGCCACTGGAAGTGAACCCAGAACAGCAAGGGGGCTCTACGCTAAGTCTCTGACCTGTGGAAACCCAGGTGAAGTCTAACATGAGATTGTTAGATGACACATCAGACCTTACTTAGTCTGATTTTGGGGGCAAATAGTTTTGAAGAAAAAGAACGAATGGATTTGATTATTTTTATTACTTTCCTAGGGTCGCCTTCCACAAATTCCCACAAACTGGGTGTCTCAAGGCAAGGAAATCTATTGTCTCACCGTTCTGGAGACTAGAAGGCCCAGATCATGCGGTTGGCAGGGTCAGGCTCCCTCGCAAGCTTCTGGGGAAGCGTCCTTCCTTGTCTCTTCTCCCTCTGGGGGCTCCCGGGGTCACTCCAACCCCTGCCGCTGTTGTCCTAGAGCCTTCTTCCCTATGTGTGCCTCTGGGTCTCTGTGTCCCTAAAGACAGGGGGTCAGATGCTGCGGGAAGAGCATCTGGCAAAGCCGGAGGTCTGGCACTCATGTCCCAATGTAGCAGCCCCCCCTGTGTCTTTGTTCTACTCTCTTCCATCTCCAATATCTAGATCGGGGCAGCTAGAATAGCAACACTCAAATAGTTACTGATTGGATGCAACTTTTCAGGGGCCGTCCTGCATTGTATCATTCAGGGTCCTACCAGAGAAGCAGAACAAGCAGGAGATGTAGGTCAAGTGGATGATTGTGAGGACTTGCCATAGGAGACCCCAGGGGCTGTGTTGACAAGTCCCCAGGCCTCAGAGATACCAGGGAGGGCAGGCTGGGGGTCTTGGGGACGGGCTGAAGCTGTTCTCCCCAGTGGAACTTCTTCTGCGGGGGGTGGGGTGGGGTGGGTCTCGCTTGCTTTTGTGGACTTTCAGTGGATTGAATCAATTCCGTCCAGATTATCCAGGATAATCTCTTCCATAGAGTCAACTGATTATGCATTATAGATTATAGTCACATCTACAAAACATCTTCCCAGGAAACCTAGGTTAGTGTTTGAATAGCTGGAAACTAGAGCCTTTCTAAGTTGACAGATCAAAGACTATGGTCCCCATGATTAAAGAAACTGCCGCCCCTCTAGTTCCCTCTTGGCCGTTGACCATGAAGCTCATATGAGCCCCAACACTTCTGATGATATTGACTGAATTCAGCTTTGCAGCAAACCCTGAGCTACATCTGTCGGCTGATGATAACTCAAAGGCTCACACGGTCTGGAAGGGCAAGTGGCTTCTCTCCTATTTGCCAGAAGCAAGTGGTTATGTTAGCTGAGGAGCCAGAACATTAATTTCAGAGATCTGACTCTGGCACAAGTTCTGTGGGACCAGAGGGTGGGATGATGCTTTTTCCCTTTGGTCTTGGTAAACATCCCATGCTTGTTATGGTGGTTGGAATGCTGGATTTGATCTTTTCTTTGTGGGCCAGGAGGTTCATAGTAAATTAGGGGTGTGGTCTGCTGGGGGACAGTGGCTGTGGCCGAGCCTCTGCTCGCTGTCAGCACACACACATGTTCCGAGACATGTGAAGGCATCTTGTGGGGGCTGCCCCAAGAGACTGCGGCTGGTGGTCTGGGGGGAGGGGAGGTGCCGTGGCGCAGGAGAAACAGTGCTGGACCGGGAAGGAGTTCCTACAACTGACTTCTCACCGGTGAAGTCCCGTAGTCCCCTGCCTTGTCCCTTGTTTCTCAGGACAGAATTTAGTCCGTGCCAGGCAAGCAGAAGGCTTTTAGGATTTAGTAGCGTGCAGGACAGATGCTGTCCCTGTCCTTTCAGGGCTTCCCGTTGAGCCATTTCAAAGAGCAATAAAGTTCAGATCTTGGTTTGTTTTTTTTAACTGAAGAATAGCCCACACATGATGCTATGTGAGTTTCAGGTGTATAACATAGTGATACGGCAGTTCTAGGTGGTCTGCTCACGGGAAGACCTGTCACCATCGGTCACATGCAGCACTCCCCAGCGTCACTGTGTTCGGGGGCTGTGCCTTTCCTCCCCGTGGCTTACCCCATCCACAGCTGGGAGAACAGTCATGTGTTTAGTCCTCACTGAAGGCGATCATTTCCCAAGGGGGTGGGTCGTGGATGCGGAAGTAGGGGGTTGGTGCGGGTTATGATTGGGGAGCCTCTGGTAGCCGAAGACTGATTATTAACGCTTTTCCTGCTTGGAGTCATGCCTTTTTTTCTGATCCATTTTCCTATCCTAAGATTCCCCTCTCTTGGCTGTCTCAAGCGGCCCCTGGTCTGGGTCTCCCTTCTTCAGAGACCTCTCTCCAGTGAGCCTCTCTAGCCTGACCTTTTGTCCAAGCTCTTGTCTTCACTCTCCAGCTGCCTGATGGACACCTCATCCTGAAAGGCCCCGAGGCATTTAAAAGCATAGCATCTGTGTAAGAATTAAACGTTTCTATTATGTCTTCCTTCCCTTTCCTATCTCTGGTAATTTATCACAATTCCTTCTCCCCTCGTCCCCTGCATTTAGGTCAAAAACGTAGTCATCTTTGACCTGCCTTTCCAAGCCTACATGCCTGTCCCATAGCCCCGCCCCCTGTGGTCCCTTATGTCTATTCCCTCGGTGTATTCGCCACCTCCAGTGCCCAGCCACACTGTCTGCACCACTTTCCCCGACGACCTCGCTGTGGCCATTTCCCCCTCCATGTTGGCCCACTCTTTCCGGAGTTAGCAGAGCGCATGCTCCTGATGGACCCCGTGGGGTCCCTCTGCTGCTCTGAAGCCGTCAGCGGATCACTGCGGGACTCTGCAGCCGCGTGCCCGGCTTCTAACCCCAATTCTGTGAGTTAGGGCGCGGGATTACCCACCCTGTGCTGTAGCTACATCATCTGCCCAAGAGTCAGGCCCCTCTCACGGGGTTGTGATGCGGCTTCTGTGATCCACACCCGTGCATGCTTGTGGAAGTCCCTGACGCTATATGACACCGTATGGGCGTTCCATCCAGGTAGACCCTCTGGCCTCTTGTTTCACCGTATTTCCTGTCTTGTACCTTGACCCTGCTTCTCTAACTCTCATTGTCTGTTATGTTCCTGAATCGTTGTTTGCAAAGTAGTCCACACACAACTGGCTTACACGGAGCACGTGATACGTGATGTTCTGTGTGTGTGTGTGTGTGTGTGTGTGTGTGTGCGCGTGCGCGCGCGCGTGCGCAGTAGACAATATTACACTCACAGATATGCACATATGCATATATATGCTAAACCACACACACACACACACATTTACATACAGATTCACATATGCTCTCTTCCTTGTTTCTTAACTAACTCAATGTTCTGGTGATGCTTCCAAATTAAAAAGATTGACTTAGGCAAATCCCTACCTGTTGCATGATGGTGAAAGAGTAATTTTTCAAAACTGTCTAGAGAACAGCTTCCCATCACCCTAATCATGAGAGAGATATATTTTTCAGTGTACCAGACTTTTTGATAAGGGTGGGCTGTGCTCGCTGGTCTCAAGGGAAGGTGCCCAGAAGCGAGTTCTCAGGGAATGTCTGTCCCTTTGAAAGAGGTCCACTTAGAGACACTGAAGGCCTCTGAGATGAGCTCATGTGGATGGTTTCCGTGGTGAAAATAGCAGGGCGAGGCAGTGCCAGGGATTTCAGGTTCCCAGAGTGTAAACAGGATTTTCCCCGACTCGTTGCCCACTGTAATTTCATTGTTATGTGCATCCTTTAATTATGGGCTCTAATTGTCTATTTTAGTTCTGTAATTAGATATAAAGATGTTAATTTTGTAGATATTATAATCAACTCAAATATACTTCCAGGTTCTTTCCCCTACCCTACCTTTTAAAGGAGATTAATACATCATTAAAAAGTCTGTACACAGAAGAGCCTCTTGGAGGGTACCTTCTGGGAGCCAGCAGTTCCTGGTTCAGGATGGCTAGGGGAGTGTTACCCTGCCTACGTTCCCCGTAGACTGTGTCACTTCATGTCAGAGATAGTATCAGGTCCGGTACACTGAAGAACCCCTTTGAGTCAGCTAGAAACACTGTCTTTTGGCTGAAAAATTTAAAGGTGACACCAATGCTTCATAAATCTTTGGAGAGGAAAGAACTATTGTTAGGGCAACTCTAGCTTTTTGTCTCTCTCGTGACATATTAAAGATGAAAATATGAAACATTTTAGATTCATGGAGTTTGTATTTTTGTTTATGTTGGGCAGCAGGTTATCCCTCATCTATCATTAACAGAGAGAGAGAGAGAGAAGGAGAGGGGGGTACTTAAAAAAACAACAAACCACAAGCCTTAAGTAAACTAGAATTCATTTTACAAGTGTTCTCAATAATTTAGATCTGTCTGCATTTTTTCCTCTATAGCACTCTAAGAGAAAAAGACAAACTCTGGGGTTCTAACCAGGGGACTATGCTATGCCCATTTTATCCCACATATTCTGCATATTTGTCTATTTACCCTCATTGATAAATCCGAGCAAAAGAGGCAGTGTGGTAGAGTAGAAAGGGCCTCACTCAGTCTTTCTCTTCTGCATGATGCAAGCACACTGGCAAATACGCTGTGTGATTCCCCTCGTCTCAGGCTTCAATGGCTGCCTTTTGCTTCTGTCTCTCAAATTTGTCTCCAGCCCCACCTCTCCCCCGAGCTCCAGATGCAGATAACTCTTGATATTTTCTCTTGAATGACTCACAGGTATATTAAGCGTGGTGTGTCCCAGACTGAATTGACTTTTCCTCAAAACTCTTTGCCCTTTTCTTCTCAAACTTGATCGATGGTGACATATCCACTTAGCCAGTCAAGCCAGAATGCTCCGTGATCCTTGATGCTTCCCCTTCCCACCCGTGAGCCATCAGCAAGGTGTGTTTTAGACTCTAGAGAACCCCTCAGGTCTGCTTAGCAGCCACCCTCACCAGGGCCACTGTCCCAGTTCAGGCTGTCATCACGACCTGCCTCGTCACCATGACCCATTAGCTTCTTGCTGCCCCCACTTCGGGTATCCTTCCCCAACTTTCTCCCCAGTGCCTCCAAACACAATGGCCATGAAAAATAAATTAGTTGATGTCACTCCCTTGCTTAAACTTTTTCACTGGTTTCCTTTATATAAAACTCAAACCTCTTACGTCATCTTGTGTGCGTCAGCTTGGGCTGCTGTAACAAATATGCCATAGGCTGCACGGCTTACACAACTGAAATTTACTTCCTCATATTTCTGAAAGCTAGAAGTTCCAAGATTGAGGTCCTGCAGTGTCTGGCTTCTGGAGAAAGCCAGCTTCCTGGCTACAGATGGCTGGCCTCCTTCTTGGCATGTCCCCATGTGGCACGGAGGGAGAGCAAGTGAGCTCTCTGATTTCTCTTCTTCTAAGAGTGCTAATCTTATAGGATCTGACTCCCACCCTATGATCCTATTTAACCTTAATTACCTCTTTACAAGCCCTGCCTCTGGATATAGTCACAGTAGAGGTTAGGATTTCAATGTATGCATTTTTTGCGGGGGTGGGGGGGTCACAATTCAGACCACAGCACATGGTTGCGAAGCTCTGTGTGATGTGGGGCTCTTCCCCGGCTCTGGTCATCTCTAGTCTGTCCACTTCAGGTTCTTTTTGGTTTGAACCAGCCAAACTCTTTCCTGCTTAGGACTTTCTCGCAGACTATCTTATTTGCCGGAAGCACCCAAATTCATCTGAACTTTCTCCTGGTGACTCATCCTTCTGGTCTGGGCTATCATCTTCTTTTTTTTTTTTTTTTTAAGATTTTATTTATTTGACAGAGAGAAACACAGCCAGAGAGGGAACACAAGTAGAGGGAGTGAGAGAGGGAGAAGCAGGCTTCCTGCCGAGCAGGGAGCCCGATGTGGGACTCGATCCCAGGTCCCTGGGATTATGACCTGAGCCGAAGGCAGTCGCTTAACCAACTGAGCCACCCAGGCGCCCTGGGCTGTCATCTTCTCAGGAGGCCCCTTCCCCCTGCTTCTGCAGGTCCCCACCTACAGAGATCCTTCTCATTCTCAGTCACTGTGTTCTGGCAACACACAGATACGCACATATGCATATATATGCTAAACTACACACACACACACACACATTTACATACAGATTCACATATGCTCTCTTCCTTGTTTCTTAACTAACTCAATGTTCCGGTGATGCTTCCAAGTTAAAAAGACTGACTTAGGCAAATCCCTACCTGTTGCATGATGGTGAAAGAGTAATTTTTCAAAACTGTCTAGAGAACAGCTTCCCATCACCCTTAATCATGAGAGAGATATATTTTCCAGTGTACCAGACTTTCTGATAAGGGTGGGCTGTGCTGGCTGGTCTCAGGGAAAGGTGCTCAGAAGTGAGTTCTCAGGGACTGTCTGTCCTTATGAAAGAGATCCCCTTAGAGACACTGAAGACCTCTGAGATGAGTCACAGGACTCAGTGTGCTCTAATATGTCATAGACCCTTAATTCACCAGTAGGGTATCCAGCATTTAACACGGAACCTGGAACATGTTAGATGCTCAGTAATAGATCCTAAAGAATGAATGAAGGAGCAACAGGGATCTGTCTGATAGGAATTACCAACTCAGAGCAGGACTGACCCACTTCCATAGGAAATTGATAAACAAGGTAAAGTGTGACATTTTTCTTTTGGTGAGAATGGATTCGCCCTTTGCTGTAGTTTCACCAACAAGTCTCCCCTTTCTCCTCCATCTTTAAAAAAAGTTATTTGAAAGAGAGAGAAAATGAGAGAGAGAGAGAAAGAACATAAGAGGGGAGAGGTCAGAAGGAAAAGCAGACACCCCTCCCCGCCAAGGAGGGATCCCGATGTGGGACATGATCCTGGGTCTCCAGGATTATGACCTGAGCTGAAGGCAGTCGCTTAATTAACTGAGCCACCCGGTATCACTATCCTCCAGTTTTTAAATTGTGGTACAATCCATATAAATATTTTGTGTTAACTCTTTTTAAGGATATAGTTTAGTTCTATTAAATATGCAGTCGACCCTTGAGCCATATAAGGGCTAGGGACCTCTTGTGCAGTTAAAAATCTGTGTATAGCTTTTGACTCCGCAAAATCTTAACTACTAATAGCCTTCTGTTGACCAGATGCCCTAACGTATGGGTTGGTTAACATATTTTGTATATTATATGAATTGCATACTGTATGTTTACAATAAAGTCAGCTAGAGAAGAGGAAATGTTACGAAGAAGATCATGAAGAAAAAATACATTTACAGTATTATACTGTCTTTATGGAAAACCATCTGTTTAAAAGTGGACCCATGCAATTCAAACTCACGTTGTTCAAGGGTCCGCTGTATTCATAATAGGCACCCATTACCACCATCTTTCTCCATAGCTCTTTTCATCTTGGAGAGCTGAAATTCAACACCCGTCAAGCAGGAACTCTCCATTTCCCCCTCTGCCCAGCCCCTGGCTACCATCATTGTACTCTCTGTGTCTCAGGAATGCTTTCTATGAATACTCATCTACTTGGTCTAAAAGCTCATGAAGTACTCCTTATCCCTTCTATTTTGAACACATAGTTCAGTCAGAAGTCTGAATTTGAGCAGCACAGAGCATTGTACAAAACTTATTTATCATTTTCTAGTTCCATTGTAATTGTTGTTGATAAATCTAATACCAACATTGGAGACCCATGTAGAGCTTTCTTTCTAGAACCGCTTGAATGGGGAGGGAAAAAAGGTGCAACCATGTTCACAACTGGGAACCGGGGAGAAACATGGCTTCACTCTGCAGGCATTTCCTGAGAGCTTCTCACGGTCCAGGGATATGGAAGTGTCTGGTACAGACATTACGGGCTAGCGGGCAGGGGGCAGGCGAACAAGGACTGGAAGGAAGGGGCGCTTTTTCTGGTGCAGCGCCTGCCACAGTTTGGGTGGGACCCCAGAGGTTGGCGGTCAGTTCTATAGGTCAATGACGGGAAGGGGAAAGCTGGTAATCGTGTCACGTTGGTGGTGTGTGTGTCAGAAGGAGCCAATGAAGGGCAGAGGCCTGGAGGCTAGAGAAAGTCGGGGGCGTTTAGGGAGCCACACTGATGCAGAAATTTCAAAGAGAATGTGCCTGGTCCAAAGACTTGCGCGCGGTAGGCACTATGTGAGTGACAGTGGCACGAGGGGGTCGTGGGACTAGGCGGTTTGAGAGAAGGGCAAGATGACGGAGGGCCTTGTGTGCTGTGCTGGGACCATGATGGGGTGGAGAGGTGGCCCCTGGGGTTTTCTCTAAGCAGAGCAGAGGAGAAGTAGGCAGGTGCAGCGCCACCATCTAGGTGCCGGTTGGAATGTGTGAGCATGATTAAGTTGAATGTATGTGTTGGATAAAGTTGGGAAGTGTGTGTGTGTGTGGGGGGACACGTGAGTTGGAATATGTTTGTGTATGTTTGAGTGAGTTGGAATGTAGATGTGTGTGTGTGTGTGTGTGCGTGCACACACACACAGACTTGCCTAAGTGCAAGTGAGCAGTCAGGAATGCTTCCTGATACTCATCTCTTCAGCCTAAAGTCTCGTGGAGTACTCCTTGGGTCTTACTCCTGATCACATGGTCCAAGTCACAAGCAGAAGTGGGCAGCACAGCGCAGACCAGGAATCCCGTCCTGACTCACCCCTAGGTCGCCTCCAGCCAACTGAATTAATTGCTCCTTCCTCATGGCTCACACAGCACTTTTCCTCTATAACACTCATCACACCACTATTCTTAGGAGTTTATATAATACTTTCCTGTTGCTAGCCTGTGAAATCCTTAAGGCTGGGAAAGCATGTCATTTATCTCTCTTGTGCCCAGAGCCTAACTTACTCAGAAACATAGTAGGTTCTCAGCTAAATTTTGTTGAATAAACTAAAGGCAAAGCTTATTTAGCTCATTTAACCCAAATTCCCTGCTTACATGGAAAATCTCATCATTGCTTCCTGTATTTTGGAAACAACAGTAATAATGGTTACTAATTTTTAAGAACCTATTATGGGCTAAGTACAATATTAGGTACATTATTTTTTTAGAAGCCCGTGGAGTTTCAAAAACCCTAGGAAGTCAGTGTCAGCAGCTGCCTTGTACAGGTGACATGGGGAGGCCCGGTAGGGTTGAGTCACTTGCCAGGGCACAGCTGGAAAGCAAACACTGTGACTGGAAGCAAAGCCTATGCCCTTGACTCATGTGTCCTGTGCCCTGCTGTTCCCCATGGCGCCCTACTGCCCGCTCTCCCTTTCCTGCACAATGGGAAAAGTCACTCCTTTCCTGTGAGAAATAAAAGGGTTTAATTTGGTCAAAAGGAAACAGTGTTTCCTCTGTGCTCAAGGGGGTTTGGCCAATGATGGAGAGGGAACCAAAAACAATATTATCCCAGAGACATGCCAGTTTGGGTGAGCTCCAGCTCTGGATGCTGGGAGCTGGTTCCCAGGGGTACAGGAAGAATGATAATCATCCAGTTGAGGTCCAAGCTCATGGCGGGTTGGGGATAGAGATTCCCCTTCCCTCAGATGTTTGTCTTTTTCTCTTCTTCTCCAAGGATCCACGCAGGATGCTGTCTACCCCCTGGGGACCCACTTCTCAATTCTACTGTTACTGGGCTGAAAATTTCGAATTTATTGTGGGTTTCCTATTTCCAGCTCTGTGTTGGTTGCTATGGTGGATTGAAACAAAATGGCAAGGACTTTGTATCTCCAGATTGCCTTGCATATATAGTTGGTGTCCTATTAATATTCTATTTGTTGATGACTTCTCAGTGTCTGGTCCCTCTTTAGAAGGCTTCATTCATGGATAAATCGCCATTGATCTTTGCAACCTCCTCAGCTTTTTTCCCAGTGGGTTTCTCATTGTCATGGGCAACCCAGGGATATGGAGGGAGCACAGAGGAGCTTCCTACAGGTACAGGTGGGAGTACCCCAGGGAAGTCTTATAGCTGGTTCCTTCCTTCCTAGCTTTTCTGGACTCTCCCGCTTGGATGACCCATCCACACAGTCCTTCTGTTTAGGATCTTGGGACTGAACAGCACCTCCCAAGCAGCCTTACCCCATGGGAACCAGGCAGAAGCAAACATGGGGTTTACGAATTTGGGGGAAGGCAGTGATTCCAGGGCTCCCAGAAGGTATCTTGCTTTTGAAAACCACTTCCTGGATATTATCTTTATTCTCTCAGCATTAGGCTTACATCTCTAGATATGCTGTTCATCACCCCCCTCCTTTCATATTATTTATACTTGTGTGCTGGGGCTTGGGCAAAGGTTTTTTATTTTTTTTTAATGTTATAGAAGGGAGAGGATGAAGAGTCTGGGTGACTTGCAGGGACAGGGGGAATGAATGTGGTAAAACCTGAAGTCAGTAAAGTTACTCACTGGGGAGGCATGAGTTCCGCAGACGGCTCTTTCCACACAGAATAGCCCTTAAACACATGGTTCTGATGTCAAACTGGCTGACTTCATGAGTCAACTCTGCTACCTACTAGCTGCTGACCTTGGGCAGGTTAACTAACTTCTCTGAGCCTTAGTATACTCAGATGCAAATTGGTGACAAGAATCGTTCTTGTTTCATAGGATTGTTGTAGGCATTAAATAGAGCAATATACATAGAACCCTAAAAATAGTAGATAACATATAGTAAGCACTCATTAAAAAGCTATCTTTAATGTTTGGTGGCTGAAGACCTGTCCTACTTGGTGTGTCAACCTTCCTCAAATAAACAAACCCCCTTGGATTTAGCATTAGGAACCTAGGCTTAGAGAATGTTAGGATGGGGAGGAACCTTAGAGATTGTCCAACCTGGACACCGAACAAGAATGTAGGGCCTGAGGTCACAGACTGAGTGACAGGGACATGAGCAAGAGCGTCCAGGCTGCTGCCCAGAACACAGTCCTCACAAAGCTGTCTGCCCTCCAGGTGTGAGCTCCCATCTCTCTGTAATCCATCTCCCATCAAATACTATACAGTTCTACGACAGTCTCTCAGATAACCATGGAGGTTATGTTCAAAGACCAGTGAGATGGAGAAACTTCTTTGAGAAACCAACTTGACTTTGGTGAAGGGAGCTCCATGGAGTCTGAGAGTCCTGGAGACCCTTGGATAAAGGGGAGGTCTTGGGATAATTTAACATGAAATGAAAAACACAAAATTTTTCAAAGACACAGATGAACATCCTAGTTTTAAATCAAAGACTTAGATAAAATGTCGTCATGATGCTTCCTGTAATGCTTAGGCATGTTCTTAATAAGAACAACACTTCCTAGCTAATTTATTTCTTGCTGAAGGCTTCAGTTCATTGGCCTCAGACATAATTAGAATGACATTGGGGAAAATGAACTCCTTTGAAAAAAAGTGTAAAAATAATACAACCCAGGCGTAGACAAGGTTCCCCTTGTGGGGGAAAGAACTTTACTCATCATCCTAACAGCTTGATCACATTCCAGTCTTTTTTTATCAACACAAAATTTTGTAAAATTAAAATTGTAGAGTTAGACATTTCTAAGAAAACTCAAGCCCTGTCCTTGGTTCAGTCAGGGACTTGCTGACTGTTCTCTGAGAAGTCAGTCTGGCTTCTTTTGTGGGAGGAGTGTCGCATCCTTACAAATGTGAGCATTGGAATCTGCTTCTGTGATGGAGTGTGGTAGAATGGAGGGAACATGGCTCTGGGGCCGAAAGGCCTGGATCGAATCCACACTTCAAGACTGAGCTCTGCTTCCGCATGTGCTGCATGACCTTGAGGAAGTGTCTTGACCTTTCTGGATCCATTTTCTAGCTTTTATTTTTTATTTTTTTCTTAATAGTTTATTTATTTATTTGAGAAAGAGAGAGCATGAGATGGGGGAGGGTTGGAGGAAGAAGCAGACTCCCTGCTGAGCAGACTCCCTGTTGGGCTTGATCCTGGGACTTCAGGATCATGATCTGAGCTGAAGGCAGTCGCTTAACCAACTGAGCCACATTTTCTAGCTTTTCTGAAATAGATTACTGCCACACAGCAGTAGCTAGGCTGTTTAATGTGTACTGTGCACAGCCTTGATGAAGGCAGAAGGGGCCCATGCTAAAATCTCATCTATATGGTCTTTATTAATTGCAGTTTGATTGATTGATTTATACAGTTTACAGTCAATCGATGGAGAGTCTTTGTTGTTTTTCTTTATGCTGGTTCCTCAGTTCTTCTCCTCCCTGTGGTGACAGGGGTCACTTACCAGATCATGTTTTCCTATTTTTCTTGATCAACCATTCAAACCCACCCAGATCCCAGGAGACCCTGCGTGGATAATGGGGGTGGTAGGGCGTGAATGTTCTCAGCCCAGGGATGCTCACAGCTGAAGGGAGCCATAACCTGTGTGCAGAACTCTGCTTCTCTGCCCTGAGTCATCCTATTAGCTGCTTCATTTCAGGGAGGAAAGTTGATTTTGGGTCCTCTCTGGGATATTCAGGGAACTCTTGCCATATTCAGAATAGCCTTGAGCTATGACCTCTGAGGTCCCTGATGTGACTGTGTGTCTGTTTTGAATCAGACTCAAGGAGCTGCCCTGTGTTTTATCCACAGTGAGGGTGGAGGGTGGGGAAGGTCAGTGTTTGTCTTGTGGGCCTCACTTGAGCTGGATACCGCTGCTTTGTTGGCTCAGGCTGAAGTATGCTTCTCTTTTAATTGCCTAGGGACTCTCCCCCAGGTACTTATTCTGCCAAGGATTTGGCCCCTGCATCTCAGGCCCTCTGGGATCAGAAGGAGAGCACTATTTCCCCCTGCCTGCCCCAACCCAGCAGCAGTCAGTCATGAGTGGCATGCATGGTTGCAAGAGCTATCAGGCCAAAGGTCTAGCCTGTGAACTGGAACTTTACCTCTCACATTGGTGAGCAGGTGGACCTGTTAGAATATTTACAGCCCATGCCAAACAAGTTCCCAGGGCAGGAACTAGGCAGCATGCTTGCTGGCTCGCCCAGGCTGGAGAAGCATAGTGGGTGTAAGCAAGCACACTGGAGCCAGATTGGGTTTAAACTCAACTCCTGGGTGCTGTCTGGATGCGTTAACTTAAGAAAAAGCATGTCAGGTTTCTAATTTGTAAAATAGGTATATTTTGAAGGTTTTGAGGATATTATGTTAAGGATTAGACAAAGTAATACATTAGATTGAAACACACTATTTTGAAAAATGTGTCTCATACATTTCTGATATTTTAACTGTTTTGAATCTAAGACATAACAAAGAAAGCAGACTGCTCTAAAAACATGACTCAGCTATATGCTGTCTATAAGAAATTCACTTCAAATGTAATGATGTAGTCATGCTGAAAGGAAAAAAAGTCATATCATGCAAATATTAACCAAAAAGAAGCAGGAGTGGCTGCATTAATAGATATTAAAATCTTCAACAAAATATTAGCAAATACAGAATTCAACAATGTATAAAAAGAATTGTATGCTATAACCAAGTGGGATTTAGTCCAGGTAGGAAAGTGTGGTTAATGTGAAAAATCATATGATCGTATTAATTGATACACAAATAGCAAAACCCCTTCATGATAAAAACTCTCAGCAGGTTAGGAGCAGTTGACTAATGTCAACTTGATTCAAAGCATTAACAAAAAGTCTACAGCTAACAGTACACTCAATTGTAAAAGACCAAATGCTTTCTCCCTAAGACAGTGCCATTTATAACCACTCAAAAACACTGAAGTGTAAATAGAATAAAGCTTGCACAGAAATTGTATGCTGAAATTTATAAAGCATCGAGGAAAGAAATCAAAAGGAGAATTAAATAAATGGAGAGACATACTATGTTCATGGATTGAAAATTTCAATATAGCCAAGATGCCAATGGTTCCCAAAGGACCTACAGATTTAACACAACTTCTATGAAAATTTTTTACCAGTTTTTAAAAGTGAATATAGACTAGATTATCCTAAAATTTAGATGAAAAGGGCAAGGAACAATAATAACTAGAACAATTTTGAAGAAGAATAAAGTGGGAGAAATCAGTCTATCCTATTTGAAGACTTATATAGCTATAGTAATCAAGACTGAATGGTACTGGCAGAAGAGTAGGCACCTAAATCAAAGGGACACAATAGAGGATTTCCAGTCAGAAGGCCTGTGTTTAGGTACCAGGACTGCTATTCACTTGAGTCATGGCCTGGATGAATGACTTCTTCCAGTTATAAGTCTTTGATTCTGAGTCTACATCACTTTACTTTTTATATTTCAGTTTCTTGTTCTATTTAATAGGGAGAATCTGCACTCTCTTTCTTCCAGCTTTCTATTTGACAAGGGATGACAAAATGACCTCCAATTTTTTTTTTTTTTGTATAAAGAGTTCTGTAAGGCAAAAGAATTGCCACATTGATTGTTGTAAACGACACAACTCAATGAGATCTCTACTGTGTGCACATGAAGCCAATTGCCAAGAATGTCAGTGTAATGTGTTAATGTGGTTTTTTCCTTCCCACCTAACACCATCAGTTCTTCATTTGAACTTTTTAAGGAGCACGAGGAACAGAACTCCATTTTGAGGAGCTGTGGTTAGGGTTCCCTAAGGCCCACAGTTCTGGGTTTGGTTATGTGAACCTCTGAGAGTGTCTGTGAATAAGAGATTTTATAGCAATTTAAGAGAGGTTCAGAAGTGCACCTAGCAGGCTCAGTCGGTTAAGCCTCCGACTCTTAATCTCAGTTCAGGTCTTGATCTCAGGGTCATGAGTTCAAGCCCTGCATTGGGCTCCATGGTGGGTGTGGAGCCTAGTTTAAAAAAAAGAAGGAGAAAGAGAAGAAGAAGAGGAGGAAGAGGGAGAAGATGAGGGGGAAGATGAGGGGGAGGGAGAGAAAGACATTCAAAGATAGATGATAATGTTTCTCAGTAAACAGCTTATGCTTTTGTGGGCAAAACAGTCTTGAAATGATTCAACCAACCAACAATCGACCACCCAAAGAGGGTTATATGTAAATTTATGTTGTGTGGGAGGTTTTTAAGCCACATATGTGGAATAAAGACACACACACACACACACACACACACACACACACACACACTAATAGCACCCTTAGTACCAATGCTACCTTATGTGGTTATTGCCATAAATATTCATGGTTAAAAGCAAGCAAAAAAAATTAAGACATATATGATGTTAATGACACCCAAATTTGAACTGGACCACAGAACTTTTCCCTCTCAAACTAAATGTATTGAGAATAAAGGGAAGCAGAAATAGTTGGGCTTTTTCATATAATGTATAATAACAGTGGGATGATTGGGGGGTCCACTGGGGGCCCACTGCCTTAAAATAATTTCTCCATGTATCTTGTCACAGTGTGGTCACTGTAATACTCTTACCAACTATTCATTTCTTTGTTTGAGTCACTAAAATACAAATATGTTCTGAGGAGGGTCAGCAGAATTATTTATAACCTAGCTTCTACAACTGGGAGGCAGTTTGAAGACCTGGGGGAAGGGCCTGGGTCTGACTCAAGGCTCATTCTCACCTGCATGCTGAGGAGACTGAACTGTATGTATGATTCCTGAAGTCTTTTCCAGATTTTACATCTAAAAAGACAGGATGCTCTGCAGATGAAGAGACTGTCTTATCAAAACAAATGTGGTGGAGTTCTGTAGCAGCCATTCTTCTTAGCCTTTGACCTGCTTAACCCTCGCAGCCATCCTGTAAAGAAGGCTTTAATAATGCCCCCATTTGGGGGGAAATATTTTATTCATTTGTTTATTTGAGAGAAAGAGCATGAAAGAGAGAGCAAGAGCTGGGGTGGAGAGAAAGGGGCAGAGGGAGAATCAGACTCCCTGGGTGAGCAGAGAGCCCGACTTGGGACTGATCCCGAGACTCTGGGATTATGACCTGAGCTGAAGGCAGACACTCAACTAACTGAGCCACCCGGTCACCCCTATAAGCCCCATTTTTCAGATAAAGAAACTGAAGCAGAGAGAGGCTGTGATTTGCCCAAGTTCACGTGGCTATGAAGTGGCACAGCTGGGGTTCTCATCCATAGAGCGTAGAGTACACATCCCAGGCATTCAGTTCAGCACCCAACAGTGCTCGACAAGCAACAAAGGAAGAGAGGCTGGGTCTTCCTCATCTTCTTCACCCCACAGACCCATAGGAGTGCTTAGAGCTTTGTATAGGTCCTCAGTAAACATCTGTCATGCTTGTTGATGATGATGACATACATCTGTTGGGTTTTGTTGATTTCAGCCTCCTGGGTTGCTAAGAGTGTTTCAAGCTGACCATCTTAAGCTTCATTTTTTGGTTGTTGTTAATGCTATCCATACAAGGTGAAGGTTCTGGTTAAGGCCACAGGGAGGCTCTTGGCAGGGTGGAAAGTGGGAAGACCCAGAGCAAGAGGAAGACAATGAGGCTGTCAGGTCTTGGTCTAGTCTGGCCTCTTCTCTGCCATTGTCTTCATTTCCTGACTGGTAAAGTGGTCCTGCTGGGTTCCTACAAGACTAAGTTGTACCTCTCTGATGTCCCTCCAAGGCACTCTAAATATGGTAGAAGGAAAGGGAGGCAAGTCATTACCTAGACCAGGAATACTGACAAGGGTTTGCTCGTTCCTGTTTGTCTAGTACCCTGGTCTTTGGCCCAAGAACGAGTGTGGCCACCATGACCATAAAATGGCACCACTGTTTGGCTCACATTTCCTCCCCTCTGTACGTTGGCAGCTGATGATGTAGACTCCCTAACAATGTTGACAGCTCACTTATTATTTCCCAGAGTGACCATGATAGAATCGCAATGTTGCTTTGCTTTGAACTTCTACTTCAATTTTGTTTTATTCATTTTATTTTAGTTTATTAGTTCTGCATATTGTTGAAAGGACATAATCTTTAGAGGTGTTTTCCCAGCTGTCCTAGGAAAAGAGCTCTGATCTTGGAGCCAGTTGCCCTGGGTGTTCTAGTCTCAGTTTTAGTTTTAACCAACTGTGATCCTGTCATCATACTCTGACCTGTGTTCTCTTGTGACCCAGATTTCTGGTGGGGATGGAGGAAATTCTTGATGCACTGAGCCAGAGGGCATGCTGCCTGGGCCATGGTGGGATTGTGGAGAGTTTTAATTCTAAGACCTTGACCTTGTTAATTCTGGCCAGCTTGCACTTATACACCTTACTCCACAATGAATAATGAGTGTTTGGGATACACACACCGAGCATTCGTGGGATAGTAGGGTGGATCCTTTTTGTGGGTACCCTTTTATATCTTGGTACAATCAGAGAAGCAAAAAATTATGTAGGTAATCATCTGGTGTTTTCACTCACAACTTTTTGAAACTGCAACCCAATCTAGTAAGAGTTTCCAGGCTGACTCAGTGCAAAGGTGACTGTTTTGGAAAATTTGAATGAGATTGGTTTGGGCAACTTCAGTGTTATGCAAGTAAAGGGATGGGGGCACTTGAAGGAACCTTTGCTTTGGACTCAAGCAATGGGAATACTTGATCGTGGGTCAAGAGGGAGACAAGGGACATGAACATATTTCTCAGTCCAAGCACCAGCACACACAAATGGGCACAGCCTTTTGTTCCATTCAGTTTGAGTCTTCCTTGTATCTCCTTTCCTTCCCTTTGCACAGATACATTTACCCCCTAGTGTGAGTGGTATGCTAATCATACTTAGCTGTGTGTAGTGCTTACTATTTATCAGATTCATTACCCGTGTCCTCTTGTATAGTCTCATGGAAGCCACGTGCAAGAGATATAACTGTTCTATTTTACTGAGAAGGCACCTGAGGCACAGCGAGGTCAAAGATCTCACCCAAGGTCAATGAGTGGTTCAGCTGAGATTTGAACTCCGGCAGTACCAGGCTGTAGAGTCTAAACTCATAACTGCAGCGCTACACTAGCTCGATAAAACATACAAGTTGGTTGATTTTCAGTCCTGTTTGTTGAAAAGTGTTTATACACCACCCCTATTAAAAATCTGAGCTGTGTGTTATGAATCTGTCCGTAAGAAAGACTCTGCCATGACTCACAAAGGAGGGGCGTCCGGGGGGGGGGGTTGCGTCAGGAGACACGATCATCCGAAAGCTGTCCTGGGTTGAACTGAGCTGCTGGGGCTGCCAGAACACTGGCTGGAGAAGGCCCAGGGAAGCACGAAGGGGTGGAAGGTGACCCAAGAGAGCTCAGCTCCTGGAGTGTCCCTGGCCGCCAGCACCCATGGCTCGGCTGATTCTGGCCGAGAGCCGGCCTGGTGGTGCGGGCTCTCCTCCTCATCCCCAAGGGCGGGCACCTTGGTGGCTTTGTGTTCACTGGCTGTGGAGACCCAGACCCTCGGGTCCATTCACAGTGTTCTGCCAGAAAATTGCCTCTACTTTTGTGGTGTGGCGCAGGTCTTGAAATTCAGTCCGATTGATTGGACTCTGTTCTGGTCATCAGTGCTGGCTTTCTGTGCTGTTCTGCACATCTGCTCAGGCTGGCGTTAGGGCTGGAGCGTGGGCTGGGACCATGGCACAGGGGCCACTTGCAGTACAATTAACTGTTGCAAGGATAGTTGGTGGAAAGATGACAATATACTGTCATGTCGCTGAGGCCATGACTCTGCACATCTATTCACATGGGCATCCATCGCGTGTGATGATGGCCAAGACTTATAGTGCCATCCAAGGTGCCCTGCCTCATCGTAGGGCACCCGGGAGGCTCAATCAGTTAAGCGTCTGCCTTTGGCTTGGGTCATGATCTCAGGGTCCTGAGATTGAGCCCTATATCGGGTTCCCTGGTCAGTGGGGAGTCTGCTTCTCCCTCTCCCTCTGCTCCCCACCCCCCAGCTTGGGCTTTCTCTCTCTCTCACAAAAATAAAAAAAATAAATAGATGAATAAATAAAATCTTAGAAAGAACTAAACTCATTGTAAATTGAAGAAGTGTGGGCACAGAGGGTCAATAACTTACCCCAGGTCATACAGTAACACGTAGAGGAAGTAGGATTGAAATCTCAGCACTTAAGGCCCAGCATCTGTGCTCTCAACCACCAGCCTATTTCACCTCTTCTCCACTAGGGTTTCTATGGGATAAAGTGATAAATAATGTAAGACCGTCCCTCAAAGACTGTCTCTTTAACTTGGGTTTTTGGTAGTCTTTGGGTAGACTTTAAGTTGATGGACTTCTGGAGAAAATGTGAAGTCTCATTTGTAAGTAATGCTTTAGGTATGGTCTCAAGTTCATGTTTCATTTCATTTTTCAAAGAACTACTGATCACGATCACAGAAGACAGTGCCGAGCCATTAGGGACTAAAATCATTTAGTCCCATCTTATCATTGGTAGTACAGTAACAACAGCCCCTGTGGAGTGAACACATCCTGGGAGCTGGGCACTTGCGAAAGCTCTACATGTACTTCCTTGCTTGATGCTGATGATTGCCCTTGGGGAGTGGACCGTGATTATCCCCACTTTATGGAGGAGAAAATTGAGTCCCAAGGATGGTATATAGCCTGCTCAGGGTCACACCGTCAGTAAGTGGTAGGGCTGGCTCAGGAACCCGAGCAGCCTGGCTCCAGAGTCCCCAGGTTCTTAATTAGCCACTGCCCCAGGGTAGAAAGATCGCTGGGCGTGGGGTTAGGACACTCACACTGGCTCCACCAAAATGTCGACATGCCCAGTGCTGGCCAAGTCACGTCTTTTCTCTGGTTCTTGTTCATTCATTCATCCAACAACTGATAAGATAGACCTTGTCCACGCTGGCGTAGAGCTTACGGAGAAATGTTCAGTTTTCTTATCTAGAAAAGATGAGAATTAAAATACGTTAAAATAGTTCTCATCCCTTTGAAAACCCGTGCCTCTTTTTATAACCATAAAACATTATTCCTTCCTTTGTGTTCTTTGAAATTTCCAAGTAAGTGAGTTACCATGACTAAAAATAAGTTAAATCAATTATAATATTGAGTAATTTTTGTTTGAATCACTCTGGCCCCCATCCCTACCCCGAGGGTGATTCTGATACACTGCCTCTTCCCCACCACCACCTCCCCCCCTCCTCTGCCTGCCCGCCGCCAACCCCAAGCCCAGGCAGTCTTTCAGTGAAGAATCATGGGGATGACATTTTCACTCTAACAACAAAGAGATCTACAGTTAATTATTTTAATTGCTTGGAAATGCCGGGATTGTGTCTTTTTAATTTGTTTTCATTCTTTTGCTAGGTTTTGGACCTTGGGTGTGCGCGGCAAATAAAACTTTACTCATTTCTTTTACTGAAAACCCCCTGACCGCCACCAGGCATTGTTGGGAGTCACGAATTCTCTCACCAACAGACATTTCCTCATCCTGTTTTTGGAAGGAACACCCAGGGACCTGCCCGTGCATCTGACATGGGGCCCACAGGCTCCTCCTCATTCAGGGGCCTTGCGAGGGAGATGAGCTTTTGGCTCTACAAAGTGCCTGAGCAGCTTTTACTGAGATTTGCATAGGAAGCCATACTTCCCAGACCTCTTAGGAACTCTAGCTGGCTCATGAATGCCTCCCGGGGCGTGAGCTTCTCGAACACACCTCCTCCCGACTATGCACAAACTCTGTGTTGTTTTCTTGCGCTTCATGGATGCATCAGCTCCCAGGGACAGTGTCACCATGCAGAGTAAATGAGTACCACATGCTTGCCGGTTGGACTGAGGAGTGGAGAGCAGGATTCTCTAAAAAATTTTTTCTATTTTGATAAGAGCACTTAACATGAGAACCACCCTCTTAACAAATTTCCGGTGTACAGCATGTTATTACGTACGGTTCACAGTGTTGGCAGCAGAGCATTAGAGCGTGTTCATCTTACGTAACTGAAACATGCCTGTTGATCAGTAACTCCCCCTTTCCCCTCCCTCCCCGGCCTCCAGCAACCACCATTCCAGGCTCTGATTTTATAGATGTGACTGTTTTAGATTCCTCCTATAAATGGAACCATGCTGTACTCGTCTTTCTCCCTTTGGCTTATTTCATTTAGCATGATGTCAGTTATAACGGGAAGAGTTGATTTAGTTGTGTTCTAAAAGGTGTGATAGGTATGAAAAAAATAGCCAGTGGTGTGGGCATGAGGCTCAGCTCTGCCATCTAGAGACCCGTGTCTAGCGATGTGCGGGGAGGTGTTTTAACGGTGGGCTCTTTGGGGCTTAGTAGCCTTGCGATTTCTGCAGTGTAAAAAGACTTTCGCTGTGGTTAATTTCCAGCCACCCCCATGATGTCAAACTCGCAGAGCTCTCGAACATGTCATAATTCTCATGAGGCTCCACAGTCCTGTCCTGCATCTATGGCCGCTGTTTGCAAAAAGTTGTCAATTTAGACTCCAACACAGGCGAGAGGCAGGTGCAGCGTGATAAGGCAGAGGGGCGGTGTGCACCGGGTAGGAAAGCATCAGGGGGACAACGATTCTGTTTTGTGGTGGACACATCCACACAGGGAGCTGCAGGGACAGGTAGATAGACCTGGGGACCCTCGCAGCCCCTCCACTGTATCAAGGGGAAGTGCCTCGGAGGTCCCTCATGACCTAGGCTTACCTCACTGGGCTCACCTTTTCTCCCATGTTGACTGGCACAAACTTGCTCCTCCCGCCAGTCCAGCCCAGTCTTGGGAGCACGGCTGTGCCTTGGCTTGCACTGGTCTCCCCATTTGGAAAGCACTTTCCCTTCGTCCCTATCTCCCTACTTTCCTCATCCTCCTTTACCAGCTCTTCTAGATCATAGAAAACACCAACCAGCAGGGAAAAGGTGGAGAAAGGGGGTTCCATCAAACTTAGGAATTTATGTTCTCCAAAAGTCACCATGAGAAGGTGGAAGGCAAACAACAGAGCCAGAAAAAATATTTGCAGCATTTATAAGCACCGAAGGACTTGCTCTTGGAACACAGAGGCAATGCGGGAAGAGAAGGAGAGAAATCTGGGGGAGTGGCGTGTGCAGGAACTCAGTGGCATGGATGAAAAGGTGCTTATCTGTACGAGTCAGTCCCTAGGGGGTGAGACACCATCACACACCCGCCCAAATGGCCAAAATGAATTAAACTTGCATTACTTAATGTTGTGGAGGATTTGGAGCAAAGGAAAATAATGTATATTGCAGGTAAGAGTCAAATTTGCTACAATCATTTCAGAAATTTTTGGCTGTGTTTACTAAAATTTAGCATATGCGTACCCTGTGACCCAGCAATTATTCTCCTAGATACATAGTCAAAAACTACCTGCATAGTTCACCTGCAGGCAGGTACTAGAAAGTTCATAGCGAACATCAGGAGTAATGGCTCCAACTGGGAAATACGCAAATGCTCATCAACAGTAGAAAATAAGTTATGATTCCACTCCTATGGTGGAATCCTGTATAGCCACAAAAAAGAATGAAGTGTTGGGGTGCCTGGGTGGCTCAGTTGTTAAGTGTCTGCCTTTGGCTCAGGTCACGATCCCAGAGTCCTGGGATCGAGCCCTGCATCAGGCTCCCTGCTCGGTGGGAAGCCTGCTTCTCCCTCTTTCACTCCCCCTGCTTGTGTTCCCTTTCTAGCTGTGTTTCTCTCTGTCAAATGGATAAAATCTTAAAAAAAAAAAAAAGCATGAAGTGTTGCTTATATAACAACTGAGATGAAACTCACAAATCTAATACTGAATAAAAGGGACCAGACACTGAAGGATGTAAATGGAAGCATTCCATTTGTAGAAAGTTCAAAACCAAGCAAAACTCTTTATGAGGTTAGAAGGCAGTTTCCTGGGGACCTTGGGGGAAGAGCAAGGTGGGTGGTGATTGGGAGAGTTAAATCGGAAGCCTTGATGGTTTTATTTCTTGCCCTGAGCTATCTGTGTAGGATTTGGGTCCCTCTCTGTATATCTTATATTTTCATTAACTGAAAAACAAAGGAGCTGCTGAGTGAAAGTGTTAGAAATAGAGGTCAGTGTATGTTTTTCTAGACCGCTTCTATGTTTTCTCTTTTAGCATTTTCTATTTTTACAAATTTAATCTTTAGACAAAATATATTGAAAGTGACTATGTGCCAGGAACTATGTGAGATACTGAGGATAAAACAAAGGGAACAAAATGGAAAAAAGAAACTGCAGCTCTCCTGGAGCTCCCATTCCCATGGTGATAGGAAGGCAACTGAATAAACAAATACATAAACTGTGAGGTGGTGATGAGTGCTATGGACCAATATAGGGGGTAGAAGGATAGGGAGTCATGAACTGGGGTAAGGATTTGGGCACTGATCAGGTGTCATTTTATATCCAGTAGCTGAAGACACTCTGATAGAGCAGTATTTGTGCAGGGACCTGAGTGTGGCGACAGAATGAGCCCGACACGAATGTGGGGAAAGGTGCATTGTGGGCAGAGAGAATAATAAGTACAAAGGCCCTGTTGTGGGATCCCCGGCTTCCCGCATCAGAAACTTAGGTACCAATCTTGGCTTTTCTTTCTCCTCTGGCCTCGTATTCAAACCAGATCACTAGTCCACTTGCTTCCCTACCTAAATATCTCTTAATTTTTCCACTTTTTCTCCATCTTCACTGTTGTTGTCTATTTGGGAAATAGTTTCTTAACTCTGTCTTCCATCCCCCCCCCCCTTTTTTTTGCCTGACAGGGCTCCCCCTTATGCTTGGATTAAATGCCCTATAAGACTTCTGCTTTCCTATCTGGTTCATTTCTTGCTGTTCATGTCTTGCATCCCACGCTTGAGACACACCAAAATGATATCCTTCCTCAGCTTCCCTTCTGAGCCCTCTGGTCTCTGGGTACTTTCTCCTTCAGGATACCCCTACTTATAGCAATCCTTCTCCTCCCCACCTGTTCATTCTAAGTTTTGCCCATCCCACATGTCTTAACTTAGATGTTGTTGATGCTGGGAAATTCTTCCTGCCTCTTAACCCTGGCCAAGTGTCCTTCCCACGGGTGTCTCCCCATCATGGCTGTCTCACGTCATTCTGTAACTACTTTTATTTCCCTGAACTTTAGTGGGTAAACTCCACAGCACAGGTGGGAAGGAACTCTGCTTTGTACCTCAGTGCTTAGCACAGTTCCAGATGTTTAGAAATTGCGCAATAAATATTAAATTAATGAATGCATGTTGAGGTAGAGCCTTATGATATGACAAGAGTCTGGTAGTATTTTTATCAGTAACTAATGGACCGGTTTTACAGTTAAGACAATCTTCCTTAAGTCACAAATCCAGACCTGCTGGGTTTAAATTCTTATTCCTGGTAATTCTGTGTTCCATAATTTCTCAAACACATAAATATTATCCATCAAATTTTAATGTTACCTTATTTCCTTCAGTCCTCGTAAAACATCAATTCAGAGAACTTGGAATCTGTGAAAACATTCAAACACAGAGACTCAAATGTCTTGCTCTGGCAGTAAGCAATATGATTATTGTGATTTATTTCTAGAGTTGAAACTTAATGTCTAGAAAACCAAATCTGAGTTAGACTTTATTAGTCTTGTCAGGTTTTGGGCATGCTAGGTGGAGTTCTTTCCAATGTATCACAGCTCCTTCATATGGAAAGGAAAGCTTTTAATATGATGAGAGACTGGGAGACACAAGAAGAAAGGTCTAGTAGCCCTGCACATGCCCACGTCTCACTCAGGTGAGACAGGGTGCTCTTGACCCCTCTTGGCATGAGGACAGCAGAGATTTGAGCAAGGACTTCAGATGGGCCTGGGACACTGTCCTGGAGTCTCTCAAATTAACTTTTAAAAATTGCATCAACAGGATGATTTGGAGAATTATAAATGTTCAAGCATCAGATATACCTGTAGCTACTGTCTTCTAAGCACTTTCTATGTGCCAGACCCTATAACTGTTTCAAATAGACCATCTTATTTAAATGCCAGTCATTGGGAACAATGGCATTATATCCCCATCTTACAGATTAGGAAAGAAGGTCTGGAGAGGTTGAATGATTTGCCATAGGTCTCACAGTAGATCCCTGGTAGTACTGAGCTATGAACCCATTCCTTTTTCATTTTATTTTATTTCATTTCCTTTTGTTTCATTTCGTTTTGTTTTGTTTTGTTTTATTTTATTTTAATTTTAATTTCCAATATAGCTAACATACAGTGTTATATCAGTTTTAGGTGTGCAATGTGTGACCCAACAATTCCACACCTCACCCAGTTGCTCATCGAAAATGCACCCCTTCATCCCCGTCACCTGTTTTCACCCTTACCCCCACCTCCTCCCCGCTCTGGTGACCATCAGTTTGTTCTCAATAGTTAAGAATCTGTTTCTTGGCTTGTTGCTCTCTCTCTTTTTCCCTTTGGTGTTTTTGTTTTTGTTTATTGCTTTGTTTCTTAAATTCCACATCTGAGTGAAATCATGTGGTATTTTGTCTTTTTCTGATTGACTTATTGTCCTTAGCATGATACCCTCTAGCTCCATCCATGTCATTGCAAATGGCAAGATTTCATTCTTTTTATGGCTGAGTAATATTCCATTTTATACACACCTCATCTTCTTTATCTATTCATCAGTGGATGGACACTTGTGCTGCTTCCATATCTTGGCTATTGTAAAAAAAAATGCAGTTTTAAAACATGAATTTGTGTTTTGTATTTTTGGGGTAAATATCCAGTAGTGTGATTACTAGATCATAGAGTCATTCTATTTTTAACTTTGTGAGGCACCTCCATACTGTTTTTCACAGTGGTTGCATCAGCTTGCATCCCACCAGCAGTGTAAGAGGGTTCCCTTTTCTCCACATCCTCACCAACATCTGTTGTTTCTTGTGTTGTTGATTTTAGGCATTTGGACAGGGGTGAGATGGTATCTCATTATAGTTTTGATTTGCACTTCCCTGATGCTGAGTTATGTTGAGTATCTTTCATGGTGCTCTAGGTATTTTCTTTGGAGAAATGTCTGTTTATTTCTTCTGCCCATTTTTAAACTGGATCATTTGGTTTTTGTTGTTGAGTTGTATTAGCTCTTTATATGTTTTGGATACTAACCCTTTATCAGATATGTCACTTACAGATATCTTCTCTAATGCCATAGGTTGCCTTTTAGTTTTGTTGATTGTTTCCTTTGCTGTGCAGAGCCTTTTTATCTGTCCCAATAGTTTATTTTTGCTTTTGTTTCCCTTGTCTCAGGAGACATATCTAGAAAAATGTTACTGTGGTCAATGTCAGAGACCTGACTGCCTATGTTCTCTTCTGGGATTTTTATGATTCCAGCTCTCATGTTTGGGTCTTTCATTCATTTTGAGTTTATTTTTATGTATGTTAAAAGAAAGTGGTCCAGTTTCATTCCTTTGCATGTAGCTGTCCAGTTTCCCCAACACTATGTGCTGAAGAGACTCTTCCCCGTTGCATATTCTTTCCTGCTTTGTTGTAGATTAACTGACTATATAATTGCAGGTTTATTTCTCAATTTTCTGTTCTGTTTCATTGATCTATATGTCTATTTTTCTGCCAGTGCCATACTATTTTTTAAAAATATTTTATTTATTTATTTGACAGAGAGATCACAAGTGGGCAGAGAGGCAGGCAGAGAGAGAGGAGGAATCAGGCTCCCTGCTGAGCAGAGAGCCCAATGTGGGCCTCGATCCAAGGACCCTGAGATCAGGACCTGAGCCAAAGGCAGAGGCTTTAACCCACTGAGCCACCCAGGCACCTGCCATACTGTTTTGATTACTACAGCTTTGTAATATAACTTGAAACCTGGAATTGTGACGCTTCCAGCTTTGCTTTTTTTTTTTTTTTTTCAAGATTGCTTTGGCTATTTGGGGATCTTTTGCGGTTCCATACAAATTTTACAATTGTTTGTTCTAGTTCTGTGAAAAATGCTATTGGTGTTTTGATAGGCATTGCATTAAATGTGATTGCTTTTGGTACTATAGACATTTTTTTTTTTTGAGATTTAATTTACTTATTTGACGGAGAGAGACATAGTAAGAGAGGGAACACAGGCAGGAGGAGTGGGAGAGGAAGAAGCAGGCTTCCTGCCAAGCAGGGAGCCTGATACGGGGCTCGATCCCAGAACCCTGGGATCATGACCTGAGCCGAAGGCAGATGCTTAACAACTGAACCACCCAGGCGTCCTGGTGCTATAGACATGTTAACAATATTTGTTCTTCTGATCCACAGACATGAATGTCTTTCTATTTCTTTGTGTAGTCTTCAATCATCTTCAATTTCTTTCACTATTTCCTTTTTCTAATCATTAGGCTGCACTGCCTCCCATATTGAAAAATAAACCAACTACTTCTAGAGCTATATACATCTTGCTTTAGGGTGTCTCTCACCGTGGCTTCTTCATTGCATAACTTGTTATGCTCCAGAACTGGTTAAAGGCTAGGAGAGTTGTGATAGCAAATTCCCAACAAATGCGGGCATCTGACCTACAGAAGACTGTTTGTCACCAAGTCCCACCAAAATAAGCTTCACCAAGCAAGGGTTCCTAACAGAAGATCCTTCAGTTGTGGGGTAGGTAAGTGTAGTCTCCCCTCTGGAGAAACGGTGATCCTGGAGAGAAAGAGGGAGCAAACAGCTGGCCCTCTTTCCCTCTCTGGCCCCTGAGCTCAGGTCTGCCCAAGGGTGTGTTTGTTTGGCTGTGATTCTTTGCCTTCAGTTTCCCTCTCTAGGTGTCATGTTTCATGAGCTCCAGGCTGCTGCCTGTGTCAGCCTGGCCTCTGGCTTCAGTCCCTGCTCCGTGGCCAAAGCCGAGGGAGGGTTAGCAAACCGACCCTGATTGCATGCATATTTGGCGGGGGCGATTGCTGGACGAGCACCTCACCAATCCCTAGCCCCCAATAAAACTGACAGCGACACCCTCCTGGTTGGAGCCCAAACCACCGCCTTATTAAGAGAGGCCCCTTTCCTCTCCGCCCCCCACCCCCACTCTTGCTGCTGGCCCACGCTTCCTGTGGCAATCAGCGGTAGGC
>PITA01019738.1:0-36725 GCA_004023965.1 Spilogale gracilis
CCTCCAATTTGTTTCTACCTTTTTGCCGATGTTCTTTGTCTCTCGTGGCGGTCCAGAAGTGGGAAATATCACATTTCAGGCTGGTTTCATGGGTGTTCACGGTGGTCTTGTAGTGGTTTTTTTGTTGGAATTCAGCTCTCTTCAGGGAACTCCCTGAAATGCGGTCACCTGGCCTTCCGCCATCTTGACCCTCCCTAATAACATATTTAACATGGAAATAGGGGGGCTTTTTTTTAAGATTTTTTAAAATTTTTCTTTTTTTTTTTGAGAGGGGGAGAGAGAGACCAAGCAAGCATGAGCAGGGGAATGGGAAAAGGGAGAAGCAGACACCTTGTTGAGCAGGGAGCTCAATGTGGGACTCAATCCCAGAACTCTGAAATCAGGACATGATCCAAAGGCAGATGCTTAACTGACTGAGCCACTCAGGTGCCTGGCATTTGTTTTCTTAAGAATTTTAAGTAGTGATATCAAAGTATTCCTGAGCATAGTGGGCTCTTTGTACTGGCTGACTGATTGAAGAACTGGATGAATGGGAAAGAGCTTGATGATATTTTAGAATGAGGTATAGGCTTCAACCTGTGGAATGAATAAATCATGAGAATAAAAGGTATAACATAGAGAATGTAGTCTATGATACTGTAATAGTATTTTATGGTGAAAGATTGTAGTTACACTTGTAGCGAACACTTGTAGTGGACATAGCATAAAATATAGAATCACTGTGTTGTGCACCTGAAACTAATAGAACATTGTGTATCAACTACAATTAAAAAAAATTGGAGAGGGGTACCTGGGTAGCTCAGTCATTAAGCATCTGCCTTCAGCTAGGGTCATTGAAATGCTCCAGATTCCGAGACCCCCCCAAAGACGACCCCAGAGTCCAGAGCCAAAGCCAAAGGGCAAGGGTCGTTTATTGCAAGTTCGAACCCGGACCTCTGCGTACTCGATACCGGTGATGCTAAGAGGCCCAGTACAGCAGATTTTACAGCTTTTTATAAATAGGCACAAACAAATTCGGAACTTTTCGCGGTACTTGGACTTTTATTGGCTAACACTCAAATTTGAACACCAGCATGATCTGGTTGGTTCCCGCGCTTATTAACCGAAACCACAGAGGGGCATTCAGCATGAAAGGGGGAGGGGTGAGTCTTTCAAAGTAGCCACATTCCTGAGGTCAACTGGTCGGGTTGGGGGCTCTGGGTGTGGTTACCTAGCCACATTCCCGGAGTCATTAACCACATTCCTGGAGCCTAATGGCCATATTCCTGGAGCCTAATGGCCATATTCCTGGAGCCTAATGGCCATTATCTCTCGTTCTCAGAGGGCGCGGAGAGAGAGACCTTGAGATTTCAGGGTGGCCATAGGAGGGCTGCTAGTGGTTTTTTCCACTTTTTAGGGTCTAGCAAGTGAGTGTACAGAATCCAGGTGGCTATTAGAGATATAAGGCATAACAGTCCTAATTTTATGTTTCATGCTTCTCCTCATGATCTTGGAATCCTGAAATTGAGCCTCATATTGGGCTCCCTGCTCCCTGGGAAGCCTGCTTCTCCCTCTCTCACTCCCCCTGATTGTGATCCCTCTCTAGGTATGTTTATATCTGTCAAATAAATAAATAAAATATTTTTTTTAAAAATGGAGAGAGAGGAGTAATTAAGATGGCAGAGTAGTAGCGGGGCCGTGGGTTTGCCTTGTCACTCAAACACAGCTAGATCAACATCAAATAATTTTGAACAAGTAGGAAATTGATCTGAGGACTAAGAAAACAATCTGCACAGTTGGAGGGAGAGAATATGGCAGGTTCTGATATGAATTGGGATAGAGATATGAATCGGGAGAGAGAAAGCTATTTATAAGAAACTTATGTAAGATTCAAAGACACCTCCGGATTGGAAGTGAAGAGTTGGAGAACCACCTGTCAAGCTAATGGACATCAGAAGGAAGCTGGAATACCCATACTTATGTCTGGCAAACTAGATTTTAAACTTAAGACTGTAATAAAAGATGAATAAGGGCATTATATCAAAATAAAGTATATATCCAACAAGAAGATCTAACAGTTATAAATATTTATGCCTCCAACTTGGGAGAAGCCAAATACATAAATCAATAACACACTTAAAGAAACTCATTGATAATAATACAATAATAGTAGGGGGCATTAACACTCTAGTTACAAAAATGGACAGATCATCTAAGAGAAGATTAACAAGGAAACAATGACTTTGAATGACACACTGGACCAGATGAACGTAACAGATATATTCAGAACATTTCACCCTAAATCAGCAGAATGTACATTCTTTTTGAGTGCACATGGAACATTATCCAGAACAGATCACATACTAGGTCACAAATCAGGTCTTGACAAGTTTAAAAAAAGATGAGATCATACCATGCATATTTTCAAACCACAGGACTGTGAAACCAGGATTCAACTGCAAGAACAATTTTAGAAAGACCACATATACATAGAAGTAGAACAACATCCTACTAAAGAATGAATGGGTTAACTAGGAAATTAAAGAAGAAATATAAAAAATACATGGAAGCAATTGAAAATGAAAACAGGACAGTCCAAAACCTTTGGGGTGCAGCAAAGGTGGTCCTAGGAGGGAATTATATAGCAACAGAGGTCTTCCTCAAGAAACAGAGTCTCAAATACACAGTGGAATCTTTACACATAAAGGATCTGGGAAAAGAACAGCAAATAAAGCCTAACACATGCAGAAGAAGGGAAATAATAAAGATTAAAGAGGAAATAAATGATAGAAAAATAAAAAATAGAACAGATGAAACTAGGCACTGATTCTTTAGAAAAAGTAATGATATTGTCAGTCCTAGATAGACTTATCAATTGAAAAGTGAAAGGACCCAAATAAATAAAATCATGAACGAAAGAGGGGAGATCACAACCAACACTGCAGAAATACAACTATAGGAGAATATTATGAGCAACCATATGCCAACAATTTAGGCAATCTGAAGAAATCTATAAATTCCTGAAACATATAAACTACCAAAACTAAAATAGGAAGAAATAGAAAACCTGAAAATATGGATAACTAGCAAAAAAATTGAATCAGTAATTGTGGAGGACAGTGCATGATCCTCCCCTCCCACCATGCCCAAGCCACCAGAAACTTTGGTGGAGGTACCTGTGAATGTGAATGAAAGTCCCTCTGGGCTTTCCCTGCCAAGAATCTGGAGTTATGCTAATGTCACAGTCATCAATACCATCTTTACTTGCCTTTTGTTCTTCCTGCTCAACTATCAAACTGAGTCTATTCCCAAACTTCCCTTTTAATGGTAAAGGCCAGTTTCTTAGAAAAGCTTGACTCTGCCTGTTGTGAATCACTTTGTTTAATGTTAACCTAACTATATCCCCCAACTTGCTCACTTTGGAATAATAAAAGACTGGAACCCTTGACAGACAAGAGAGACAAAGACAAAGACAAAGGCAGAGGAAAAGGCAAAGAAAGAGCCAGAGAGCCTGCAAAGCTAGAAACAAAAAAGCAAAGAGAGCAAGAGAGACAAAAACAAAAAAAAACAAAGAGCAAGAGAGCCCAGAGACCAGAGAGCCCAAAGGCCAAAGCCCAAAGCCCAAAGCCCAAGGAGCCAGAGAGCCCAAAGTCCAGAGGCCAAATCCCAGAGATCCCTAAGAGCCAGAGAGCCCAGAGGTCAAAGAGCCAAAGCTAGAGAGCCAGAGCCTAAGCCTGCTTCATAGGTCTCTCCTGACTGACCTTGGGTCTGTTAGCTTGCATCAAATCTCTGTGTCCATGTCATTATTTCTCCCGCCAGACATCCCATGGTTTGGGACCCACATCTCTGCTAAGGCTGGTCCCCGGCAATAAGTAATCAAAAATCTTCTAGCAAAAGAGTCTGGGACCAGATGGCTTCCAAGGGAAATTCTACCAAACTTTTAAAGAAGAATAAATACCGATTCTTCTGAAACTATTCCAAAAAAAACAGAAATTAAGGAAGACTTCCAAACTCATTTTGCAAGGCCATCCTGATTCCCCAAACAGACTAAGACCCCACTAAAAAGAATTATAGACAAGTACCCTTGAACATGGATGCAAAAATTCTCAACAAGATACTAGTTAATCTAATCCAGCAATACAGTGGAAGGATTATTCACCATGATCAAGTGGAATTTATTCCTGGGCTGAAGGGTGGTTTAGTATCTGCAAAACAGTCAATGTGATACATCATATTAAAAGGAAGGATAAGAACCATATGGTGCTCTCAATTGATGCAGAGAAGGCATTTGAGAAAATACAACATTGTTTCTTGATAAAAATTCTCAAGAAAGTAGGAACAGAATGAACATACTTTAGCATCAAAAAGGCCATATAAAAAGACACATAGCTAATACCTTCCTCAATGGGGAAAAACTGAAAGCCTTTCTCTAAGGTCAGGAACATGACAGGCATGTCTACTCTCACCACTGGTGTTCAACATAGTACTGGAAGTCCTAGCCTCAGCAGTCAGACAACAAAAAGGAATTAAAAGACATGTGGACCAGCAAGGAAGAAGTCAAACTTTCACTCTTTGCTGACATGATATTCTATGTAGAAAACCAAAAAATTCCACCAAAAAATTACTAGAACTGATACATGAATTCAACAAAGTCACAGTATATAAAATCAATGAACAGAAATTTGTTGCATTTCTGAATACCAATAATGAAGCAGTAGAAAGAGAAATCAAAGAATTAATCCCATTTATAGTTGCACCAAAAACCATAAGGTACCTAGGAATAAGTCTAACCAAAGAATAAACGATTTGTTCTCTGAAAACTATGTAACACTTATGAAAGAAATTGAGGAAGTTGAAAAAGAAAAGCAAAGTGATAGGCACCACAGTCCCACACTTCAAGCTGTATTACAAAATAGTAATCATCAAATCAGTAGAATCCTGGCACAAAAGCAGACACATAGATCAATAGAAGGGGATAGAGAGTCCAGAAATGTACCCATAACTATATGCTCAACTCATCTTCAGTAAAGCAGGAGAGAGTATCCAATGGGAAAAAGGTAGTCTCTTCAACAAATGGTGTTGGGAAAACTGGATGGAAACATGCAGAAGAATGAAATTGGACCACTTCCTTATACTACAAACAAAAATAAATTCAAAATGGGTGAAAGACCTAAATGTGAGGCAGGAAACCATCAAAATCCTGGAGGAAAAAACAGATAGCAACCTGTTTGACCTCGGCTGCAGCAGCTTCTTACTAGACATGTCCCCCGAGTCAAGGGAAATAAAAGCAAAATGAACTATTGGGACTTCATCAAGATAAAAAACTTCTGCACAGCAGAGGAAACAATTAACAAAACTAAAATGCATCTGATAGAATGGGAGAGGACATTTGCAAATGACATATCAGATAAAGGCTTAGTATCCAGAATCTGTAAAGAACTCATCAAAATCAACACTCAAAAAATAAATAATCTAGTTAAGAAATGGGCAGAAGACATGAACAGACATTTCTCCAAAGACATAAATGACTAACAGACACATGAAAAGATGTTCAACATCACTCATCATCAAGGAAATGCAAATCAAAACCACAATGAGATACCACCTCATACCATAGACTAAAATTAACAGCTCAGGAAACAAAGATGTTGGCAAAGATGCAGAGAAAATGTAGTCTTACACTGTTGGCAGGAATGGAAACTGGCACAGCCACTCTGGAAAACAGTATGGAAGTTCCTCAAAAAGATAAAAATAGAACTACTCTGTGACCCAGCAATTGCATTAGTAGGTATGTATCAAAAGGATACAAAAAAAATGGTGATACTAAAGGGCATATACACCCCAGTGTTTATAGCAACACTATCAACAATAACCAAATAATGGAAAGAGCCTAAATGTCTGTCAACTGATGAATGGATAAAGAAGTGGTATATATATATAATGGGATATTACTCAGATATCAAAAAGAATGAAACCTTGCCATTTGCAACAGAGTGGTTGGAACTAATGTATATTATGCTAAGCAAAGTAAGTCAGTCAGAGAAGGACAGATACCATATTATTTCACTCATATGTGGAATTGAAGAAAGAAAATAAATGAACATAGGGGACAAAAAAACAAAAAGAGAAAGAGGCAAACCAAGCAACTGACTCTTAACTATAAAGAACAAATTGATGGTTACTGGAGAGAAGGTAGGCAGGGAATGGGCTAAATAGGTTATCAGTATTAAAGAAGGGATTTGTTTGAGGTGACCATTAGGTGTTATATGTAAGTGATGAATCACTAAATTTTACTCTTAAAAAATACTATACTATATGCTAACTAACTTGAATTTAAATTAAAAAAAAAATAGGAACTGAGGCCACTGTAGAGAAATTGCTTTACCTGCCCTTGATTTAACTGGGTCAAAACCTTTAGAGTGAACAAAATGGCAATTATTTTAAGCAACTCTTAGAGAAGTTAGAAAAATAGACATCCCAGTCACTAGTGCGATGATTGCAAACTTTCTAAAACTAAAACCAATAATCAGTATGTAACTCAGAGTAGCTTAGCCCATTGAAACACCCATAGAAAACTTTCTTTTCTTCAACTCATGTAATTGCCCTATTCCTTTTCCATAGGTGGGGGTTAGGGGTGAGGGTGAGAACATGACGTAGCTGTGTATGTGGATGAAGTTTTCCTGAATCTGCCTATGTTCTCTGATGGCATTCTAGACATATCATTAGAAGATCATTTAAGCATAATACTGAAAACTTTTCTGATTAGCAATATTTTAAGAGTTTAAATAATTTGATCCAAAAAAAAATCATATATTTTGACTTATTATAAAGCACTACCTTCCTTCCAAATACAGTGTGTGAAATTCTGGGAATTATCAGAACTTAAGTATGTTATTCATTGATAATGCTGCACTAAATTTTTCAGTTAATCACTGTTCAGTTACAAGCATGGCATCATCTTTTAAGATGAACACAATTTTGAGCCATCATTTTTTCAAGTTTTAAATCTTTAATTTTGCAGATAATTTATCTACATTGTCTAACTCATTTGATTATATTGAATTATTTTGTTAGATGTCTAAGACAACTTCAAGCTAAATTTTTCCATTGTGGAAAATATCTTTTTATCCCCATTTTTACCATGAGGGAATATATACAAATGTATGAAATATAGTATATAGATTAATATTATAGAGTTGACAACCATGTAGCATCTAACTCAACACAAGAAGTAGATTTAGGCTTTATTTTATGAGTGAATTTATCATAAGTTTTCATATCTTTCAAGTCACCTCACCTTTTAGACAACATAAATAACAATGAATAGAAAAACAAAAACAAAAACAAAAAAAACCCCCAAAAACACATAAACAAAATCCTTGAATTCTGCCTAACACCAAGCCACAAAATTAACTTCCGCAGAATTGTTTACCTAAATGTGAAAGATGAAACAAAAAACTTCTGGAGAATAGCTTTGAAATCAAAATGTGCCTTATATATGATACAGAAAGTACTAATGTGTAATGAAAAGATAGAAAATTAGACTCCATTAAAATTAAGAACTTCCGCTCATCAGGAAAACACCAAGAGAGAAAAGCCAAGGATAATAAGCTATTTGCATTACATGGATCTAAGTACTCATATCCTGACTAGAAAAAGGAAAGTTTAAATGGTAAAATAACAGTCCAGTTTCAAAATGGGGGAAATAATAGGATTATTTGAAAATTTTAAAATATTCCAAAGTAATGTAGTTTTTGAATGTAGCTCACAGAAGAGGATTTTGTATTTCACAGTGGGGATAGAATTATCAGGGTCATTAGTTAAAGAATGTCAACTGCTCAGCTGATTTTTTTTCTCTAAATAGGTGCATATAATCAAAGTGGAGTTCATGATTCCATGAGAGGAAGAGGGAATTACTTAAATTACACTGCATCACTGTATGGGGAATGGTGGCAACTGCTCCTATTTGGAACAAAAGATTTTACAGTAATAAAACAAATTTAATGGACTAGTTCACTCTTTTTCAATCATGCTGTTAAAGTTTACTATTGAAATACTTGCTCTAGGAAATTGGCATTCATTCAGTTTATTTGCAGACTCTGTCTTCTATAACAGCAGGACTATTTTTCCCCCTCAGAAAGATGAAATTGCAACAGCACAATGAATCTCAAATAACAAAAGTAATTGTATTAAGAAAAACAAAACAAAACAAAAAACACAGTGTTTTTAAGACTTTCTACTACAAATAATAGATTTAAGACAGCGATTAATTTTATTTACTTAATATATTTTAAGGTTATCCTGAATGTAAATAATGAAGTTATCTAAGAAACAAACTGCATACAAATGTCTAGCTTCACAGAAATATCCCTCATTTGCAGGGTTTTATGACTCATGGATTCTTTGATAATCAAAAAAGAAATCATTTATTCTCTATTTTTCTAATTATTTGCATTCCATAGCTAAAAAAAACCTTTCAAGTCATGGCTTTCACTTTGAAGTCATTCTTCTTTTCCCAAACTCACAAATAATAAAGAGTCACTGACTGTTATTGACTTATCTTTTAATAAACCTAGAACTTTTTTGAGTTGGCTCATGTAGGGTTTATTCCCTTTATGTTCCTACTTATTTTGTCTCTTTCATCTTTAACTTTGTTCTCTATCCTGTGAATTCCTCTGTTATTAAAGCGCAACCTTTGTAACTAAAACCTATAGTTAAAATTGACATGAACCTGATAGAAAAATGAGTAAAATACTTCAACTGGCACTTCAAATATTAAGATATAAGTGGTTATAAATGTATGAAAAGAAACTCAAATTGCATAACATTTTTTAACATTTATCTTCTTTAATTTTATATAAAATGTGCACGTATTTTTTTTAAATAGAAGATTAGCTATTATTATTTACATAACAAAGTCTTAGCTCCCTCTCTCCAGTAAACACTGGCATGGAAGCCAGATGGAAAATTTTTCTATGTAAGTGGACAGAACTTGCAAAGAATTTTCATTTTCTCATCCTATATATGAGAAAAAGTGGCAGCTGCTCTCTCCTTTCAAAAAAAAGAGACAGAACCTTTAGACCTTGGAAATGGGGTAGAGAGGATTCTGAGCTCTCCTGTTTACCTTTTGCAATGTAAATGCAGATCTTTAAGCATATGAGCTCTGGTGCCTCCAGATTTGGGGATCTAAAGTTATCTCCAAGACTGTGGACCTCATTCCCCCTTGAGATGTAAACATATATATGACTTTTTACTTCCCTTATGTTTATTTATGTGAATGTTATTATTTATAGTAACTTTGATAACTACTCATTGGGACTAACAAGAAGGTGACCACAAAACTTCAAAGTAAAAACTGGAGTTATCAGATGTTCTGAGAAGGTCTTTAAAACTTCCCACATACTCTAGGAAATCTAGAAGGACACACCTATTTGCAGGACTCTATGTAGTCCCGGAAACACCTGAAAACTCATAAACTTTCACTGTGGCTGATCAGAGTCTATACAATCATAAATGGAGTACTAGGAGAAATGTAAATTACCTACCAGAGTTTTGAAGGCATATTCTGACATAATACAGTGAGCCCTTGACAAAGGGTAGGAGATGTGTTAGTTCAAGAAACTAAAAGTAAATATGTGTCTAATTATTAGCTGAGCATTGAGCAGAGACTTCAGTAGCCTCGAATGGTAATGCAGACTTTATAGAAGTAGTACAAGAAATTCATTAGATAAACAGCAACAAAAATAACAAAGGGCTGAACAAGAGCTATTGGAGGGAGCAGGAATCTGATTTGCAGCAATGCCATTTTATACAAATTCAATGTCCAGTATTCAACAAGAAGTTGTGAGACATCTAAAACAGGAAATTATGACAGCGTGTAGTGTGTGTGTCTGTATACATGTCTCTCTATGCAGACCTATCATAATACATATCTGTATGACAATAGACTGCCCAGACTTTCAACTATGAGACAAAGACTTTAAATCTCCAATTATAAAGATGATCAAAGAACTAAATAAATCCTTCTTAAATAATTAAGGGAAAGTAATTAGGTACCTTACTAAGTTAAAACAATAAAGAGATTGTAAAAAATAATTGTATAGACATTCAGGAGTTGAAAGGTATAATAGTTGAAGTGAAAAATTCACTAAAGAATCTGAATAGCAGATTTTATCAGGCAGAAAAGAGAGTAATATTGATGATAGATCTATTCTTCAGAGTAGAAATAAGGAAGAAGAAAAAAGGAACTTTAAAAGTGAGCAAAATATCTGGGGTGTCTGGGTGACCCAGTGAGTTAAGTGTCTGCCTTCGACTCAGGTCATGATCCTGGGATCAAGCCCCATGTAGGCTCCCTGCTCAGCAAGGAGCCTGTTTCTCCCTCTGCCTGCTGCTCCCCCTGTTTGTGCTTTCTCTCTCTGTCAAATAAATAAATAAAATCATTTTAAAAATCAGCAAAATATCAGAGATTTATAAAGCAATATCAAATGTACCAGTGTACATAATGAGAGTCCTCTAGGGAGAGATGGAGAGAGAGAGAAAGAGATGCAAAAAAAATGCTATTTAAAGAAATAATGGACAAAAATACTCAGATTTCAATGGAAAGCATTAATCTATATATCCAAGAAGGTCGACTAACCCCAAGTAGGATAAAAGAAAACACACTTATCACCTCATAGTGAAATTGCCAAAGCTGTAGACAAAGAATATAATTTAGCAATAAAGAGTGATGAAGAACTCATACACACTAGAACACAGATGAAAATTGAAAACATGATGCTAAGTGAAAGAAGCTAGATATTTTAAAAGGCTACATATTGAATGATTGCCATCAGAAGAGGCAAATGCAAAGAAGCAGAGGGTAGATTTGTGTTTCTCAGGATTGGGAGATTAGGTGGGGAGTAACAGTGAATGATTTCTTTTTGGGGTGATGAAATGTTCTACATTGGACAGTGGTGATCATTGCACAACTACATAAATATACCGTATGTGTATGTGTGTGTGTATATATATATACACACACACATACACATTTTGCCTAAATTTTGTTTTTTTCCAAATATACCGTATGTGTACACAAACATTTTGCCTAACTTTCAGGTTTTTTCCTTTAGAGACATTGAAATATTTCCTTTAGAAACATTTTCCTTTAGAAACACAAAGATACCATATGTGTATATATATATATACATATATATATACACACACACACATATACATTTTGCCTAACTTTCAGGTTTTTTCCTTTAGAAACATTGATCTTAATGCTATTTTCTCAAAATACTCTATCATATTTAGTAAACAAAAGTAACACCGAGATGTTGTTTCTTTTCTAGAGTTAGAGAAAACTAACATTTCATTATATTCCAAGTATGTCCCTATAATTATTTTAATTTTATGTATAAAGTAATTTAAAAATTAGTTTGGGGAGAAGGTATACATTATGTGAAAAATTCTTTGGTCTGGATTTTCTTCTAACCTCTGAGAGGAGAACTGTGAGAGAGTTAAAATGCACAAATCTGTATTCATTCACTCAATAACTATTAATTGAACATTTTCATAAACTATGCATGGATCCTAGAACTTATGATGGAGTTTATTCATCTAGTGCAAGACAGCCTTTTATTTAGTATATCATATCACACAAATATATGATATAGAGACTAAAAGTCTAAGGAAATATTAGCTAGGATAGCTAGGGGTGATTTAGTGTATGTTTACATGAATATGTATCCTATTTATATTTTAATTACGTATTTGTCCTTCAACTGATGTTTTGGATGCTATTATTTTGCCCCATATGTACAACTGTGATAAAATACCCAGTGACCGCCTGCCCCTTCTGTTCTGACATTCTTGTGAGCCATTTGACAAATTATTATTTTAGATTCTGCCAGTAGAGTCTGTATCTGTCTCCAGAAATGCTGCTTCTTGCCCTTGCAGCCACACCATGTGTTCCTTCAGTGTCATGCTGCTGCTGATTGCTTTATTCCATCCCAGTCTGTGTCTGCTTCTCCCTGCCATTGACATTTATGCCACATTGCTTTATATTATGCTCTGTGCATCCCTGAAGAATTAATCCTGCCTGCCTTTTATTCAATTCCCCCTTTTTAGGTCATTCTACTTTCTCAGATTTAATATTCAGGTAAAATTCTTTAGAGAGTGAAAAGCCCAGTATGGGTGAATTGTGATGAGCAGTTTCTTCTTCCACGAAGACTTGCTGGAGATTTTACTTTTTTTGTCTTTCAGTGTAGCTTATGTGAGTAGAAAATGAAACGTTTCTCAATATGTGAAGAGAAGGGGGCACCTGGGTGGCTCAGTTGGTTAAGCGACTGCCTTCAGCTCAGGTCATGATCCCGGAGAGCTGGGATCAAGTCCCACATCGGGCTCCCTGCTCGGTGGGAAGCCTGCTTCTCCCTCTCTCACTCCCCCTGCTTGTGTTCCCTCTCTGGCTGTGTTTCTCTCTGTCAAATAAATAAAATCTTAAAAAAAAAAAATGTGAAGAGGACTGAGTCACTGACTCAGATACAACTAAAATGTTTCTGAATAGATAAATTATATATGATTTTTATATTCTTAGTAAAATATTTGCAACCCTGATCACAATCTTGTCTTCTCTGAAGAGATGTCAAAGTAACTATCTTGAATTTATGTGCACTTCTTCATGTGTACAATGAATATCCACAAAATATTTTCCCAGTGTAAGAGTTATCTAGCTCATCCCATCCGATGGATCAGATTCTTGTTATGATAGATAATTATAGCACACAAAAACAGAACTCATATTCATTGATATGGCATGCTTACCTGAATTTGTCCAAACAGGTCAGATTTACCTAGCTAAGGGGCCTATATGCAGTGTTAGAGAGAAAAAAGGGAATATGGCATATTTGGACTTTTGAAGTAGTTTAAGAAAAGTAGCTTTTCAAGGGAAAAAAAAATGAAACAAATGGGACCAGGAGGGAGATGAACCATAAGAGACTCAATCTCAGGAAACAAACCGAGGGTTGCTGGGAGTTAGTGGGGAAGGATAGGGTTGCTGGGTTATGGAAAAAAAAAAGGAAAAGGAGGGAAGGAGGAAGGAAGGAAAGAAAGAAAAAAGAAAGAGAAAGAAAGAAGGAAAGGAAAAAAGAAAGAAAGAAAGAAAGAAAGAAAGAAAGAAAGAAAGAAAGAAAGAAAGGAAGAAAGAAAGAACCTTTTAATACATGGTTTTTATTAGTCAGTTTGTATAGATAGTGTTGTCTTTCCCTCATACACATTATGTTCTGCAAGTGCTGACCTTCTACTTTTAATGTGAGCCTGAGAATTTATCTAATTACTCCATTTTTTCTTAATGCCCTATATCCCTGTTTTGTTTTTTAATTTTTGATGTTTTTTTCTTCCTGTATTCCCTTTGCCATATTCAGTCTTCTTCAGTAAAGAAGGGACAGGGGCACTTGAGTGGCTCAGTTGTTTAAGCGACTGCCTTCGGCTCAGGTCATGATCCTGGAGACCCAGGATCGAGCCCCACATCGGGCTCTCTGCTCAGCCAGAAGCCTGCTTCTCCCCCTCTCACTCCCCCTGCTTGTGTTCCCTCTCTCGCTGTGTTTCTCTCTGTCAAATAAATAAATAAAATCTTAAAAATAAATAAATAAATAAAGAAGGGACATATGGGGGCGCCTGGGTGGCTCAGTTGGTTAAGTGACTGCCTTCGGCTCAGGTCATGATCCCGGAGAACCGGGATCGAGTCCCACATCAGGCTTCGTGCTCAGCAGGAAGCCTGCTTCTCCCTTCTCCCTCTCTCACTCCCCCTGCTTGTGTTCCCTCTCTGGCTGTGTTTCTCTCTGTCAAATAAAGAAAATCTTAAAAAAAAAAAAAAAAAGGGGGGACATATGATAATTCCGTATTTAATTTTTTGAGAAACCCTACGTACTGTTTTTCTTTTTTATAACTGCTTATACTACTTTATATTGTCACCCAAAGTACAAGGGTTCCAGTTTGTCCACATCCCTACTTCTGAATATATATCCAGAAGAACTGAAGTAGAATCTCAGAGACATATCCCCACTCCCAGGTTACTGCAACATTTTTGCAATGGTCAAAGTATGGAAACAATGTAAACTTTCATCAGCAGATGAATGGATAAACAAGATCTGATATATAGTATCAATTTTTTTTGCCATTTTTGTCAAAATAGATGAAACTTGGGGACATTATGCTAAGTGAATAAACCAGAAACGGAAGGAAAAAGTCTTTATGATTTCACTTATATGAGGTATTTAAAATAGCCAGACTTGGGGTGCCTGGATGGTGGCTCAGTGGGTTAAGCATCTTCCCTCAGCTCAGATCATGATCCCAACTTACTGGGCTCCTTGCTCAGCGGGAAGTCTGCTTCTTTCCCTCTGCCTGCTGCTCCCCCTGCTTGTGCTTTCTCTCTTTCTGTCTGACAAATAAATAAAACCTTAAAAAATTTTTAAAAAATGACTAAAATAGACTCATAAAGCAGAAAATACAACAGTACTTGTCAACACTGGAGTTGAGGTAAATGGAGAATTGTTGCTTTCAGTTATGCTAGATGAATTAAGTTCTGGAAATTTGTACAACCTGTACAAATTTCTGTAATTAACACTTCAAGTGTCTGTAATTAACACTTCAAAATTTAAGTGTTATTAGCACAGGAAAAAACAAAGGGACACAAGAAAGTTTGAGAATGTGTTGAATATATTTATTGCCTTCACTGTGGTGATAATATCAAAAATATTTGTAATAATCCAATATTACCAAATTACACACATTAAATATGTTCAGTGTGTCTAATATCAATTATATTTCAATAATTCTGTTAAAAATAATAATGAAAGAAAACACAAACTCTATTTCAGTGAGAAGTGTAATGGATTCTCTATTCTACCACATTTGATATATTATCAAAAATTTGTAGGCAAGAGTAGCTTTTGGCTTTTGCAGATTAAATCAGCAGACTCTGAGGAGGAGGTCTTGAGAGTTAAAGCACACTGACTTTAGAAGCTTCCTAAAAAATTTAGGAGTTAAAATAGCCTCTTGTGACATTGATGAAGGGTAAAAGATAGGGTATAAGTATCATATGATAGTCACTTTCTGTTTCACTCTTTTTCTTTAAATGGATTCATCTCTTTGATTTAGCATTTATAGGAAGTTTTGGGTAATAGAAATTAATAATTTAAAAGCTATGCTTCCAAAATATATTCCTTAGAACAGTATTCCCTTAAGATGCTCCTTTAAAACTGTTTTTGGAAGTGTAAACATTTTAGGACTTCTGTCTGAAGTAATCTTTCAAAAAATTATATGCTTTATTTCATCCTGTATCCTCTAGTGAAGAATTTTGTTTAATTTTCTGGAATTCAATATTAACCAAACTTATTTGACCACAATAGAATTGGCTTATTTTGTTATATAACACTTACCATTCTTGTATTCTATCTCAGATTTTTTTTTTTCTTCTAACATAACACTTACTAACATATTAGGTAATTAGGCTTCCTTCAAACACCTCAAAATAATTATTAACTCTTCTCTTTCCAGTATCTATTATACTAGTTCAGAGCTCATTTTTTAGTCTTCTGGGAAAAAAAACAACAACTGACACTTCAGTTTATAAACTCAAATTTATTTTTTTTATTATTTTTTTTAAAGATTTTATTTATTTGACAGAGAGAAACACAGCCAGAGGGGGAACACAAGCAGGGGGAGTGAGAGAGGGAGAAGCAGGCTTCTCACTGAGCAGGGAGCCCGATGTGGGACTTGATCCCGGGTCTCCGGGATCATGACCTGAGCCAAAGGCAGTCGCTTAACCAACTGAGCCACCCAGGTGCCCCTATAAACTCAAATTTAAAGTATATTTTATTAAATAATCATGTATGCTCTGATAATGAGTACTATAGTCTATATTCAGTATATCTTATAGTGCATAAATCCCCCTAAATTTCAGTCATACTAAATGATTCCCCCAACGCAGTTCTCTAGTTGTATCTTAACTCCTTAAGCTATATTATTTTGATTCCTCTGTGTGTCATTTCATTGTCTTCTCTTCCAGTAAAAATCATACTCATCTGTCATGGTTGCAGAATGTTAAAGCTGTATTTTACCTAAATATAACCTCCTTTACAAGCCTTCTAGAAAGTTAAATTTTATACTCATATTTCATCTGTATTCCCAGATCTCATGAGTTATATCTCAATTATAGAGTGCATTCAGATCAAAATTATTCTATAGTTTGTTTAGAGAATTTGTGTCTCTCCCACACCTAGTGCGTTGTTTAGATCATATGAGGTTTGTGGTGACTGACCAATGATGAGGGAATCCATATTGTCAATGAAGTTTTCCTAATTATTTTCCCTTCTGCATTCTTAGTGTTCATTATCTGAAACACATTATTGGACACTTGTTTCTTCTTCATAAATACTTACAGGCAAAGTGTTCAAGTGAGAAATATTTTAAAATAATCTATAATATATGAAACAGGACTAGGCAAATAGCAGACTTAATAAGCACTTGCAGGGGGAAGGCATTTCTGGTTCCTTATTTTTTTTTTAGATGTCATTACACTCGTCTAAATATTTCAACAGGAGTCTTTAGAACATTTTAGAGAAAGGCAATAGTAACAGACAGGACTACACAGGGAGTCTAGAAGTCTAGTTTCATTCAGTAGTATTTACATAATTAAACTTGATAGAGCAGCAAGGGAGGCAAACACATTTTACTTAAAGTGAAGACTTGTGCTCTTACAGAATTCTGATACGTAATGCTTCTACTTGTTGGCCCATAGAAAATGGAAAATTATGCTCTGTGGATGTTCAACCAAGCTAAATATGTCTAGAAAAATAACTTTTCTGTCACATCCCATTATATGGGTGAATAGTCAAACAGATAAGAGAGTAAGAGGCGTATATGCTTTAGAATTTTGTGCTCAAAATCTTTCCTCACATACACAAAATGAAAAGCTACGATGAATAATTGAAAATTTTAGGGAACTCTTTAATTTTTTTTTAAAGATTTTATTTATTTGACAGAGAGAAACACAGCCAGAGAGGGAACACAAGCAGGGGGAGTGAGAGAGGGAGAAGCATGCTTCCCACCGAACAGGGAGCCCAATGTGGGATTCGATCCCGGGTCTCCGGGATCATGACCTGAGCCGAAGGCAGTCGCTTAACCAACTGAGCCACCCAGGTGCCCTGAAAATTTTAGGGAACTTTTGAGCATATTTGTCACTGCTATATTTATTGCTCATGTTTTCTCATATTTTTACATGTTTCCTCAGTTCCATATTCAGTGAAGTAGGACTGCTTCAATTTATATCATCAGAGCTCCCTTACATTTAGATTTGTTCATTTCCTAATATAAGCACTTTGATGATCTATTTTGCATATGAGGTCTGAATTATTTAGAGAACATCAGTGATTTTCATTTTTCTTTGAACTTGGGAAATCATTTTCTGTCCTGTTATGGAAAGAAGGAGAATATTGATGAAATATGGTGAACTTTACTGTGCTATCCAAAACACCTGATTTTCTGAGAGTGGGGGGTAGACTGTACTGTAAATATTTTAGTGTCAGGAATACTTTTGAGTCAAATTAAATCCTTATTCATTTCTGCTAAGTCGTCATTTTTATGCTGTATTGAGGAGGTTGAAAAGAAGCTGAAAGAGACCTTGACTGCTTTTTAAAATACCAGATACAGAATTCTTCCATAAGCCTTCAGCTATCACATGGGGAGTGTGTTCTTGTATCTAAATGATATGCAGCCATCTTGAAAAGTGGTATTTTCAACATTCATGGTTTGTTTGGTAAATAATTCAGTTTGTTATCTATACTCTGTACAATTGTGCTCTAGAGAGCCACTTTTTAAACTGACATGCATATATGGCTATATAAAGACCTCTTCATAAAGACCATTTGAACATGTCTTTTTTTACACTCAGGAATGGAGAATTTAGAGAATTTATGTTAATTATTTGGAATTAATAAACATGTACCAGATGAACCACTTTATCATCCTTTCTTATTTTCTAGCTTATTCTTCTTCTTGATGACCTACATTATTTTCCCTTCCAGTCCTAGTTTATACAAGTATTTGTCTCTTGTGTGTCTGTGTGGAGGTAAGAATATGCTGTTCTCTTTCATTTTTCTTATACCTTACTCTTTCCCTGTGTTATCGTCTGTCATTTAGATACACATGTCTACTTCTGAAGTACTATTAACTATGGAAATGGGAGTGGGAAGGCAGAAGAATGTGCATTGACTCCTGAAGGTTTTACTCCAGAGATTTTACATGTCATCTATACTCATACTTCATTAGCTATTAGAGTGAAATGCAATCCTACTGTGTGATTAAAAGAAACAAATAATGAGGATCTGTATAACTACAAGCAATTAGTTTAACCCAGTAGTATCGTACAATTAACCTTTAATGTTTAATGAGAAGTGGCAGTAAATGAAAGTGTTTAATTCTAAGAAAAGCCTTGATCTATAAAAATAAAAATATTGAAAATACAGAGCCACGATTCAGCTTACTACAAAAAGAAACTCAACTTATATCCTATGTGGTATGTATTAATTATCAAAATAATGTGGTTACAGATGGGAGAAAGGAATGTCCATAAACCACATTATTTGAGAGTTGGGAAGGCATTTTATCAGGATGGATTACTTATCTTGTCATTTACTTTGAGGCTGGAGTTGGGCAGGAATAATACATGTTGAAATAGTTTTTGTTCCTCATGAATTATTCTCATTGGTAGATGTGGACCCTGGAAATGTAAATTAGTTTTGCGTCTTATTGGCAAAGTTGGATTTCTTATTTTCAAGGAATAACTTGGCTACTGATAACCTTCACTGAGTATGACTTAGAGTTCCCAATGGGAGTTGAAGCATGTTGCTGTGTTCCTTGTGCTTTCATATTTCAGATGTTAGCCATAGAATCAGAGATTCTACAGAATGTACAGAATGGGGTTTTCCTTCTTTGGCCTTTTCTTTCTGAGGTTTAACTTCTCAATTTCCTACAGATGTGGATATGGTTTTCCTGGACTTTATTCTCTACTTCTTTAAGCCAGCATGTGCGTTTATTGGGATTTTAGTCATTGCCATGGCGCAGTCTGGGTCATTCCATAGAGTCAAGCCATAAGAACAGGATACTCAGCTAATGTTGATCCCTTCTTTAAAACGTTGACTTCCATCTGCTGTCTCCCTACTTTCATAAATTCTTCAAGTGCCTCTGGTATATGCATTTTCTATCTGCATAAGATACGATATAATAGAAGATATACAACCACACCTATAGCACAATTCTTAAATTCTTAAATTTAAAATTTCTCTCAAAGAACATATTACAAGAGTAATAGAAGTACATATATTTGAATTTCGCAAAACATTCTGCAAAAACCCACAATCAGCAAAAGCCAAAATATGAGGGGGTGACGTATTGTGGAGAGGAGGAGGCAAAAAAAGCAAGGTGAAGGGAGTGTTCCTAGAGAGCAGTGGCCTTCCCTGTGGTGTCAGAATATAAATAGTCAAGAATGGCATGCATGCATTGGTGTAGTCCAACAGAGATGTCAAAGCCCAGTTACAATTAGAAGCAGGTTTTTATGGACGGATTGGTTGGCATGGTATATTGTAACTCAGGGGTAAAGGTTATTCAAGTGCAAGGTATGGACATAATACATAGACTCAAAGTAGAGAGATGTCCTTACAGAGGAGGATGTAGTAGCAGAGATAGGAAATCAGGTGAGGTGATAGGAGAACAAGGAGAGGATGAGGTGATGGCATAGTGTATTAATCATTAAGGATACTTGGAGACAGGTTTCTTATTTCTCGGAAAGGAGCTCTGAACCCAGAAAGGGGATCAGGAGTCAACATGTCAAACTATTTTCAAGTAATTCAGGAGGAATTTTTTAGTATTTATTGTATTTCCAAAGTTTATATATGTTTAAATATCTTATGTGTATTTTTTAAAAATAATTTTAAAAAACACTACTGAACTTCCAGTTTCAGATCAGACATGTGCAAGACATTAACAGCTGCCATTATAAAAACAAGAAAAATATCCTAAATTGAAAATCAGTAACATTTCATGTACCTATAACAGAGCTGAGTTTGCAGGGCAAATTACCATCCGGAAATCCTGAAATACAAGAAAATCCAGAGAGTCATAACATAGATGTACTATGTAGAGCTGAAGCCACCAGAGCCATAAGCTGATAGGAACACTCACTTGTATATTTGTTGAATTACTATTGATTCACTGTATGACAACATGACACTGAGAAGTTCTTGGAACTTCAGTATTAAGGGGACAGCATAATATTAAGTTTTACCTCCAGAACCTCTGACAAATTCTCATGATAAAAATCCGAGAAAGATCCCCTTCTGGCTTTGGAATGAGAAAGGAAGGAACAATCATTTTTAAATATACCTAGAGCATTTTACATAACAAGTTTTGTTCTCTATTGGTAAAGATAGATGTCTTTGGAAAAATATCTGAATTTAATACTGGGTCGTAAATATACAATAAGAATCTAGAGTGTCCTGTAGTGCCAGAAAATAAGACAGTACTCAAAAAAAAAAAAATCACTGTGATGAGAGTATGTCAAAGAGATATAGAAACCCAAATAAATGGACTCCTAATGGCCGAAGAGGGAACAATTCAGCAGAAAAATAAATAAAACAGTATCATACTACACCCAAATGTATAAAATAAATATTCATATGTCCATATTGATATAAGTAAATGATTGATTGAATGAATAGATGGAGTGGAAGAGATAAATCTCTCATGAAGAATGATTCCAAATAATTTATGTACATATTTTGCCTTCAGGAAGATGGAGTATAACTTCCCACTCCTTATGGTCTCTGCCTAGTGATTTCTTCCCAAAAAATACAGAATGAAGAAGGAGAAACCTGGAAAACATCTACTCAGCCAGGTGATCAGTGTTAACATCAACAGTGATAAATCATATTGGTAGTATGTAGCCTTGATAGATAAGGTAAAAATTGTACTTGATTTGCATGATCTTCCTTCCCCAAGTCCATAACCGCAGCCAATCATGACTACACTGTTAGACAAATTACAGTAGAAGCACATCCTATAAAATACCTGATCGATATTCCTCAAAATTGTCAAGGAAATCGAAAACAGAGGAAGTCTGAGAGAAATAGCCTCCAAGAGATGCTTATGGAGATAGGACTACAAAAGGCAATTTAGTAGTCTAGATGGTATCGTGAAATTAAAATATATATATATATGCTAGGTAAAAAAAAACCCGAGGACCTAAATAAAGTATTGATTTTAGTTCATATTAATGTATTAGTGTTTGTTCCTTGGTTGTAACAACTGTACTATATAATAAAAGATGTTAATAAGAGGGAAACTATGTGTTGGGTTCATAGGGATTCCCTGTGCTATCTTCACAACTTTTCTGTTGTATTCTGTCTAATTCTATTGTAAAGTAAAACGTGTGCTTAGAAATCTATTGCTGAAATTACTTTATGGTGATTAAAATGTCTTGTAAAAGAATCATTTCATTAAGAAATTAAAAACTCTGTTAAGCAACCCTTGGGTCAAACTGGAAATCAAACCAAAATTGCAGGATTTCTGAAGCACAGTAATAATGAAGATGCTCAATATTTAATTTGTGTGAGTTCCAATTAGAGTGGTGATCATACAGATAGGAAAGCTTTAAATATTTATATACAAAAATGTAACAGACTAAAGATGATTTAAATTTTCAGTATGAAAATGTATAAAGTATACAGCAAAATGAACTGAAGGGAGCAGAAGGAAAAATAGAGAAGATAAAACAAAAAATTAATTTGGAAGTAATGATTTTAAATGATTTTTCTGAAAAAGGTATATTCAAATAAGAGAATAGCTAACCTAATGAATAAAAAAGGGAAGTATTAAAAAAATACCAAACGACATTACAAGGGGGAATTAGCTGTTGAGAAATGAGATATTTTAAAAATCTATGAGACAAATTTGTATAACTTTCTATATATATATATATTTTAAAGATATTTATTTATTTATTTATTTATTTGACAGAGAGATCACAAGTAGACAGAGAGGCAGGCAGAGAGAGAGAGAGAGGAGGAAGAAGGCTCCGGGCTGAGTAGAGAGCCTGATGCGAGCCTCCATCCCAGGACCCCGAGATCATGACCTGAGCCGAAGGCAGAGGCTTTAACCCACTGAGCCACCCAGGTGCCCTCTATATGTATTTTTTAAATAAGCTAGGTTAATTGGATGATTTCCTAGAAAAATAAGATTTACAAAAGTTGACCTCTCACTAGCCTTAAATTAGACCAAATGATTAGACATAGCTTTATTAGTTAATGGGCCAACCTAACATTGTATGTCTTTTAAAGATTTTATGTATTTATGTATTGATTTATTCAACTGAGAGAGAGAGTGAGAGCATGAGTGGGGGAAGGGTTAGAGGGGAGGAAGCAAAAGAGAGAATCTCAAGCAGGCCCCTCCTTCAGCAGGAGTCCTGCATTGGCCTCCGTCTCATCAACCTGATATCATGACCTGAGCTGAAATCAGGAGTCAGACGCCTAACTGACTGTGCCACCCAGGTGCTCCCCTGTGTTTTTTAAAGTAATGTGATACAAAGCTCAAAACATCACCTATGAAGTATTCTTGCCATGAATGAGCCTGAATTTTATCAAGCCTCTAAAATGAACTCTCAGTTTTTAGAGAATATAACTCATATAACTTAGTTTATGGAGAATAATATAAAGGTCCTATAGAGAATTCTATATATAGAATATAGAGAATGTAGAATATGTATAAGTTAAACAAAAATATGAAGAGCCATCTGATAAAGTACAGTATATATGTCATTTTATAATGTTCTTGGCTTAGTCTTTTGAGAAAATAAAATACTAGTAAGAAAAACAGCAATGACTAATTAAGTACATCATGGACCCTCTCCATTCCTTATATGATGCCACTTTGGTGTGGAAGGACTCTGTCTTATTTATTACAAACTTGAGTTTCACTATCTAAGACTATCTAGTATGTCTTGAATGTGTTTGAATTTTCCCCTTACCAATCATAATTATAAAATGACTTTAACAGACTGTATTCTTTTTTTTTTCTTTTTCTTTGTCTATTATTTCTCCATTTACAAAATGAAGGGAAGTCAGATGATGTAACATAATGGGCAAGTCTTTGTTAGCCAAGGGTTGTTTACAAAGATTCTTTGCTCCACGTTGGCAAACTATAGCTTATGGACTAAAGCTGGCAAGCTATGTTTTTATTGTTGTTTGTATGGCTTGAGAAATAAAAATGTTTTTTTTTAAACATTTTTAAAATGTGCCAAAATCAAAAGTAGAATAATATGTTGTGACACGTGAACATTGTGAAATTCACATTCAATGTCTGTATATGAAGTTGAGTAGTTGTATAAAAATGACACAGCTAAAAATGTTTACTATATAACCTGTTAAAGAAATTTTGCTGACCCTAGCCCTAGAGCAGTGTGAAGTCCTGTATGAGCATCAGATTATCAACAACCACTTGCTTTTATCACAGCCCTTTGCAGAGCATTCTCTCTTTCTGATGTCATTAGTCCTACCCATATCTTGGAGTTACGACTTACTTCTTTAAGAAGCAATATGGTGCAGAGTGAAGGCTCCTATATATATGCCACCCAGGTGCCCCCCTGTGTTTTATTTTACATATATACACATGTAAAATATGTATATATGTACATGGCACAACATGTATATGGCACAACATATATATATATATATAACATTCATATATATAATATTTTTTAAATTTTTATGATATTTATATATCTGATATATATGATTTTTATCATATATGTAATTATATATCAGATTTCTATATCTGATATATATTATTTTTATGATATTTATTATAATATCATATATATAATATTTTTATTTATTTATTATTATATTATATAACATTTTATTTTATATATGATGTAAAAATGATGAAAATATAATAATATAAAGATCCTAATGTGGGAAAATTCAGTGATGCCATTTAACCATATATTTAAGCCAGATGAAATAATCACTTTGGAAGACTATCAGAATTTATTAAACTTATATCAATTAAAAAATGCATACACACACATATACTAAAATCAACATTTCTCCTGGATGTATGCTAAAGATTAATAAATACATATATTTACCAAGGAATATACATAAGAAAGCTCACAGAAACTTTATTCATAGAGGTCAAATATTAGAATAAGTCAAATAACCATCAACAATAAAATATTTAGGGAAATCATTTTATGTTAATTGAGTGCAATACTACATGTGAATAATATGGAACAAAGGAACTTCACATAATAAGATGGTAAAGAATTTAGGTGGGGTGCCTGGGTGGCTCAGTTGGTTAAGCGACTGCCTTCGGCTCAGGTCATGATCCCGGAGACCCGGGATCGAGCCCCACATCGGGCTCCCTGCTCGGTGGGAAGCCTGCTTCTCCCTCTCTTGCTCCCCCTGCTTGTGTTCTCTCTCTGGCTGTGTTTCTCTCTGTCAAATAAATAAAATAAAATCTTAAAAAAAAAAGAATTTAGGCAAAATATATCAGTTTGATACCATTTATATAAAGTTTAGAACAAAAAAAAAAGTTTAGAACAGACAAAACTATGGTACTAGGTGGTAGAAGTTCACCTCATAATTACCTCTAGGGAGTATGAGTAGGATGGGTGTTGGGAATGTTATATGTTGATATAATTAGTGCTTTCACAGATACATACCCTATTTCTATCACTATCTCTACCTCTGTTTCTAGATCTCTATTATATACATATTCATAAACATTCATAGTTACATAAATGTTCATTGGGATACATACTTAATATTTGTGTATTTTACTGGTCGTATATTGTCCCACAGTTTAAAAATGAACAAAATTCAAATGGCACAGTGCAACTGAAAAATCTGTGGTAGTCCAAAGTTGTTTAAAATGATTATTTGGATTAGAAAAAACTAAGCCAAACAAGCAAAAACATCTTTGGATATTTGGTTTTCATCTTCTAAAAAGCATGTGCAACATTGATTCATTTTGTTTCATATCCTTTTACAGATGAAATACTGTGTAAGGAGAGTAACTGTAGTCATCTGGTAAATCTGGGAACCTATAGTATAAAAATGAATTTAGATAGTATAGGGCTCTCCTGGGGAAGGGGTGTAAAAGATGAGTTGTTGAATATAGGAATGAATTGTGTAAATTAAATAAGCTTTTCACCTTCCAAAAGTACGCAGTAATATTGACATTGAGACCAGAGTATAAACATAAATGTATTTAAGAGAGTAGTTTCAAATACCATTTGAAGAACCATATCAAGCTCCTTTTTTCACTTCTATTTAATTTCAGTGTTTTCAAACATGAAACTTATCAGTATTATTGCTAATAAGTACAATTTCTAATACCAGATGGATGGCAAAAGATAGTACAACTCATGCCACTATACTAAAAACACATTTCTGAAAGAATGCTTTTCTGTTCTAAGTGCTGTCCTTTTGTTTCAAGGGATCACTTTACACTGAATTCCTGTGTTCGAATGAATTCAGGCACTTTCTTAGATACGTTTTTATTGACATTTACTGGTAGTTGACCTGTAATGTTTTCCCCTGGGAGAAGATAACAAAATCTGTGCTTGGTTTTTTGAAACTCCTTATGCTCTAATTTAATTTAATGGATTGACATAGAGTAGCAAATATATACATATATATATTATTATATTATATATACATATTATATATATATTAGTATTATATATACCTGTATATATATTATATATATACCTATATATATATTATATATATATATAATTATATATATATTAGTATTATATATATAATACACATATATATACCTGATCCCGGGACTCCAGTTTGCAGTGAGTAAAAATGTTATGGCAATTTCTGCCTATTTTTTTTCTTTTTTTAAAAAAAAGAATGTATGTATCAAGTTTAGGAATGTATGTAGCAAGTTTAGGAATACTTCCTATAGAAATCTACCAAATTTTGATGAAGTCTCTTTATATTAAAGACAAGAAAATCGTTATTAATGAACAAAGTTAACTCAAAGAAACCTTCACAGGATGTAATCATTCATTTTGAATTGCCCTTGTGAATTAAGAATAAAACAGTAAAAATAAAAGGGTATGAGGAACAATTGTTAACTTGACAGGCTTCAACTACTTTAAGGGCAAGAACAAGTCTTACTGTCAAAACAGATACTTTGCGTAAAATATCATCAAGAAAACATCTTAGGGGATATTATTGTAAATTTATTTTAGTATTTTATTTTTTTTTGCACTTTGCTTTACAAAGAAAACCCTTTCCTTTGTAGGAGTTTGCAGTGAGTAAAAATGCTGTAGCAATTTCTGTCCATTTTTTCTTTTTTTTTAAATCTAGTTTCCTTGCTAGAGGCAGAACTGTTTCTGGAGGAAGGCATTAAATCATGCTGCTAGCTCTTCCCCATTATTTTATACACTTCAAGATGGAACTGAAAATACCTTCAAATAGAAATTTATATGGCAGCATTAAATAACTTCAAACTCAGTATGCTTCTTCAAGGATTAACTAAATGTTCATATTCAGTTTGTACTTAGTTAAGTAGAAGCACACTGAAAATATTGAAAGAGTAGAAAAGCACTAAGACTTTCTACAGTTTTTAATACTTGCAAGTTTTCATAATGACAAAACATTTCTAATAACCACTGCCTTTTATGGCCTATTTTTTCTAGGAGTTACATTGATCAAAATTATTTGATATAAGCTGTTGTTCATCTTAAACTGAACAGAAAGATATCAATAATAGACTATGTAGTTAAATGAAAAACAAGACAAAAGGCCCTATGTGAGCACGTAAAATGCAGTATTACCTAACATTAAAATATACTGCAGCAAACCAGTAGCATATGAGCAAATTTAAAATTAATAGGGTGGTGTTCCAGGATGAGAAATATTCATTTAGTTCCTACTAATGATCCTCTAATGGACAGCTTCAGTGTATGATGGATCATATTTTCATAGGAACTGGCTTTCTTGCCTGGACCAATTTTTTTTTTTTTTTTAAAGATTTTATTTATTAGAGAGAGCACGAGAGAGGGAAGATCAGAGGGAGAAGCAGACCCCCTGCCGAGCAGGGAGCCTAATGTGGAACCTGATCCCCGGACTCCAGGATCATGACTTGAGCCAAGTTTTAACCAACTGAGCCACCCAGATGCTCCCTGGACCAATTTTTATAAGAAATGAAAATGCTTAAAAGTGAGAATTTTAGAGGAAAATATAACTTTGTGCAGAGACTTTCTGAAAGATAGCATTACAAACTAGCACTCCCTTTCAGAATTATCTGCATATTCACTCAGTTGTCATTTGAAAAATGGAATCATCTTCTGACTGCATTATGAAATGATGCTGGTACTTGATTAATTCTATAATCCTTTTCTCAGGGCAGAAGTCAGGAGTGCAAGTACAAGTTCTGAAAGTAAATGCTCTTTCTAGAGAGGTGTCTGAGAGCAATTTAGAGTACCTCATGATGGTACATGCAGTTTTAAAGCTAACTTGTTTGTACTGAGAAGAGAGAACATCCTAATGGAGGCCCTGAGGGAAAGACTTCCACATTGTGCCTAAATGGCAATAAAGGTTATCTATAATGTAATTTACTTTAAAGGCCATTTTGAGTATCTGGAATCGCAATTCCAACTATATTTCCATTTGCAGGCTTTAACATTGCTAAAATACTAGTCTTTTCTGAGAACACAGTAGAATGAGGCCAATCTGGAAAATTGGTTTTATTGCCACTTACCTGAAACTTACTAGCATCCATTTTTGGCTTCTATTCACAGATCAGACATTTCATGGGGCCTTTGTAATCTCCAGTAAGGTTAAGATTATCATCGTAAATGAAATGTTTGTTGACCAACACCATGAGTATTTACTGAGAGTTGATAAATCTCTGATTATGGCTATTTGCATCTTAATCGGTTAGATTTCTTTTAAAGATTTTATTTATTTATTTACTTATTTGAGAGAGAGAGAGAGGGAGAGAGAGAGAGAGAGAGAGATCCAAGTAGGCAGAGAGGCAGGCAGAGAGAGAGGAGGAAGCAGGCTCCCCACTGAGCAGACAGCCCGATGCGGGCCTCAATCCCAGGACCCTGAGATCATGACCTGAGCTGGAGGTAGAGGCTTAACCCTCTGAGCCACCCAGGTGCCCTTGGTTAGATTTTTTTAATTGAACACAGAGCAGTGCTTCCATAGAAAAATGTCACATAAGGCTAGGTGTGTTTTATATATACATTTATAAATAAATAAAATAAATTATAAATGTATAGTAGCCATTTTTAAAGATTTATTTATTTATTTGAAGATAGAGAGTAAGAGGATAGAGTGGTAGACACAGAGAGAGAGAGAGAAAATCCCAAGTAGACTGTTTGCAAAGTCCAGAGCCTGATGGGGGGGTTCAATCTCACAAGTCTAAGGTCACACATTAAGATCACTACCTGAGCTGAAACCGGAGTGGGTCACTTAACTGACTGTACCACCCAGGCACCACATGCAGCCATCTTATTGTGAATTTCTGAGATCTTAGTAAGATCTTTAAGATAAAATTTCTGGCACTTATACAGTATAAAATTTCCACTATTCAGAATTTGTAATTATTTTACTCAGACTATGCTGTTCACAAAGTGATAGCTAATAAAATAAAACATAATAGAGAGATAATAGATTATTTTCCAGGTTAGCACAAGTTTTGACTGCATATAAGCCCTAAATATTACAAGGGATTATTTTTTTGTTCATTATTTAAAAACAAAATGAATTTCTGGGGTGCCTGGGTGGCTCAGTTGGTTAAGCGACTACTTTTAGCTCAGGTCATGATCCCAGAGACCTGGGATCGAGCCTCACATCGGGCTCCCTGCTCGGTGGGAAGCCTGCTTCTCCCTCTCTCACTCCCCCTGCCTATGTTCCCTCTCTGGCTGTGTTTCTCTCTGTCAAATAAATAAATAAAATCTTAAAAAAAAACAAAAACAAATGAATTTCTATTATTTAACACGTGACTAATGATGACTATTTGCTATAGGCTCTTGACAGGAAGAAAATGAACTTTTTCTTAAATTAATTTGGATTGTTCTTAGTAAGATTTGGGGATGCCTGGGTGGCTTAGTTGTTAAGTGTCTGCCTTCAGCTCAGGTCATGATCCTGGAGTCCCGGGATCAAGCCCCACATTGGGCTCCCTGCTCGGAGGGAAGCCTGCTTCTCCCTCTCTCACTCCCCTTGCTGTGTTCCGTCTCTAGCTGTGTTTCTCTCTGTCAAGTAGACAGATAGAATCTTAAAAAAAAAAAAAAAGTAGGAACTTTTGTCACTTTTGAAAACATGGGTGAAACCTCAGGGCAATATGCTAAGTAAAGTAAGTCAGACATAGGTAAATACCATATGATCTCACTTGTATGCGAAATTTAAGATGAACTCATAGGAACAGAGATTAGTAATTATAGGATGCAGGTTGGGTGAAGGTGGTCAAAGGGTAGAAATTTTCAGTTAAAATATGAGTAAGTTCGGGGGATCTCATGTCCATCATTGTGACCATAGTTACCAATACTGTATTGTACACTTGAAAGTTTCTAAGAAAATAGGTCTTAAGTGTTCTCACCAGAAAAAAATAAAAAAAGGACTCGGAAGTGATAAATGAGTCAGCTAACACTGTCATGACAGTTATTTCACAATCTATACAATATCCAATCATCGTGCCATATGCCTTGAACTTATACAGTGCTATATGTCAGTTATCAATGAGTCTGAAAAATAAGTAAATTAAGTTTTTTTAAAAATTAAAGAATTTTTATGAATTACTGATAGAATGATGCCTTGATAAGTTGTAAAAATTTGGTTTACCTGCTTTTTTCCCAACTTGGATACCAGCATCTTGACTTCTAGAGTGGTGATTCTGTTTTTAAACTTAGTGGCTTTATTTTTTTAACTTGGGGTGTACTAAATATAGAAAGTGCTTTTATTTTTTTATTTTTTTTAAGATTTTATTTATTTATTTGACAGAGAGAAACATAGCCAGAGAGGGAACACAAGTAGAGGGAGTGAGAGAGGGAGAAGCAGGCCTCCTGCTGAGCAGGGAGCCCGATGTGGGACTCGATCCCGGGTCTCCGGGATCATGACCTGAGCTGAAAGCAGTCGCTCAACCAACTGAGCCACCCAGGCGTCCCTATAGAAAGTGCTTTTAAAGAATATCCACACTCAGAAGTTATTAGTATTTTGGACAGTTACACAGGCAAGAACACTGAATTCTATATAAGAGTTTTTAAATTCCTTATCCTTGAAGATCTAGTGAATAAATGAACGCAGTTTAGTTATATCTCTTACTATTACTACAATAATAATAGCAATTCACAGATACAGAATGCTCGCTATGTACCAAAAATCTGTTTTTAATCCAGTAAGTGCGTTAGCTCTTTTAATATACAGGGTACCCCTATGATTTGTGTAATATTATTATTCCATTCTCTCAGAGGAGGAAAATTAAATATAGAGAGGCTGAGTATCTTTCATGAGTTTACACAGTTGATACATGGTGGACCTTGTATTAGAAGTCCAGAGTCTGGATTCAGGTACTTGGTTTTATGCTTCCTTGTTATGCCTTATGTTTAGTATTTGTTCCAAATATATGTGCTCTCTCATAATCCTGCATTACAGACAAGGAAATGGATTCAGGTTGTAAGTAATTTTCCTAAATTGAGCAACCAATAGGGACAAAGTTGAGACAATGTACAAGTGACTCCAAAATCCATCATACTTTTTTATCAGAGATTTGGATGTGTGTTTCTTTTTAAGTGCATATTAAGGATTTAGTCATGTTAAATATATTTTTAAATATAACAATTTCTTGATAAAATTATTCCTATGATATGATTCTTTGATTAAAGATATGCAAATACCATCTTTCCCCTTTGGTATTATGTTTATTTAAGAAATGAAAACTAGTTTTAATGACCTAAAATTGGCAAAAATCAAAGATATTGATGATTAATTGATGAATTTTTAAAAACAAAACAAAAGTCAAATGTTTTAAAATACAGTGCTCCTGAGGTCACTCCTTCATTGTTTTTCTTAATTTTGGCAAGTACAAAATTACTAAGAATGATAAAAAATCACAAAGCAAATGTTTTCCTAGATTCAATTTCTCATAAGTAGATTTTTCTTAATTGCCAATTTGATAATACATGTAAAATTAGGGTTGTATGTTTGCTTTGATTTTGTGTTACTTTGTTTTCAAAGATAGAACTCCTTTACTTGTGGAATTAATTGAGCTTGGGGTAACAACTAATATATGTTAAATAATAAATGTCCCTTAGAATGTATTTTCTGAAAAAGGAGTGTATACTGATCTGAATTCCACACTGCTTTTAAGATATTGTTGTTTACCATATTACAGTAGGCCTTACTACAAATATATAGCTGCTCCAAATTCATATATGTGAAGTTAAATTACAGTTTATCTGTATCTGTGTATTTCAGTACATGGATAATCAGATATATTTATATCTGTATATCTCTATATGTATATATATACTATTATTCTGTCTCAATTCTTATATAGTTAATCATTATAAATGAACTCAGTATACCTTGTGTTGTATAGCAGATATTGTTTTTACTTATGATTTATGTATTCACACAGAACTCAATGAAATGTTGAAGCAGAAAGGGAATTGAGTTCTTTTTCCAATAAAAGCCATATGTTTTATTAAGTCATCCAGAAATAATTTGATCATGTGATCAAAATAGGTTTCAGGACACCTATTTTCATTTCAGTACTCCATTTCTGTTTGGTATGTTTTATTTAAAAAGTGTCAGAATTGCAAACTGTGGTTTATTATCAGTCATAAATTAAAGAATTACATCAGGGGATGCCTGGGTGGCTCAGTTGGTTAAGCGATTGCCTTCAGCTCAGGTCATAATCCCGGAGACCCGGGATCGAGTCCCACATCGGGCTCCCTGCTGGACGGGAAGCCTGCTTCTTCCTCTCTCACGCCCCCTGCTTGGGTTCCCTTTCTGGCTCGTTTCTCTCTGTCAAATAAATAAAATATTTTTTTAAAAAAAGAATTACATCAGGAAGCTAAATTAGTAGGGACTCTTTTTAAGAATCCATTTTGACCATAGTAGGCACATTTTATGAAGCAGGAAGAAAAGCAATAATGGATAGTGACTTTCCTGCTCACCTACCTTATGCAGTGGAATCTCCCTCTGTCCCTGTCCCTCTATCTCTCCATCCCTTCTTTCTCCTCTCCCTCTTTTCTCTTCCTTCCCCTTCTTTTCCACTTCCTCCTTCTTTTCCTTTAATATTCTCCTGAAAGATAGCCTTCATCTAAATATTCTTAAGCTTTAGTTTCTCTGACATTTTTATGTCTTAAGGATTCAGTGGGTGACTCCAACTTATGTTAAGATGGGAAATTCTAATAACTTCATAAATTTAGTTCAATACACGGAAAAAAAAGTAATCTGACCGCATGTCACAGATCTCTGTACCTCTGTTTCTCAATCTGAAAGGATCTCCATCAGAATCTGTTTTAAAATCAGTAAAAATGGTCCTTACCTTTACCCATACCCAAGCCAGAAATCAGGTATCCCACTTAATTCTAGCATCTCCTCAGGTTCACATAAATCAAAAATTATCATGGTAGATTCTAAATTCTTAATGCTCTAACACTTTCCATCATTCCCTGGGTTCAGGCTACCACATCCATAGATTATTATAGTAACCTGCAAATGAATGCCTGCCTCAAGGAGAGCCCTTTGTAGCAATTTCTTAATCAGCCCAAATCAGATATTTTGTCAAATGTAATGATCATGTTTTTTCCTCAGTTAAAACCATTATGGTATCTCTATTGTCTTCAAGATAAGATTATAACTCTATCAAATGGCAATACTGTCTATGCCAGTGGTTCTCAGCTGGGGTTGGTATTCCCCCTCTGAGATGTGTTTGGAAATATGGTGTCATTTGTCGATGCCACAACATCTAGGAGATGGCATTGGCATTTAGTATTCAGATAATAAGAAAGTTAACATTCCTGCCAGCAGTGCATAACGGTTCTAGTTCTTCCACTTGTAATTCTTTATTATTTTTGATTGATAATGGTCATCCTAACAGGTGTGAGGTAGGGACTTGTGGTTTTAATTCACATTTAGCTGATGATGCTGTTGAGCATCTTTACATATACTTGTTGACCATTTGCATGTCTCCTTTGAATATATGTTTACTTGAGTACTTTGGCCACTTTTAAACCATTTTTTTGTTTGTTTTGCTCTTGAGTTATAGAAATTCCATATATGTATATAATTAGATTATTTTTTCAGTATTCCAAGGTTTGTTGTTTATGCCTCACAACCAGTGCTCCATGCAATATGTGTCCTCAATACCTGCCAAAAGGCTCTCCCATCCCCCCCCCAAGATCCTCAGTTTGTTTCGGAGTCCAAAGTCTCTCATGTTTCATTTCTCTCCCTGAATTACCCTACTTCCCATTTACTTTCCTTCTCCTACTGTCCTCTATATTACCCCTTATGCACTGTAAGTAAATGAAACCATGTAATACTTTCTCTACTTGGCTTATTTCATTCAGCATAATCTCTTCCAATCCAGTCCATGTTGTTACAAAAGTTGGATATTCATCCTTTCTGATGGAGGCATAGTATTCCATTGTATATATGTACTACATCTTCTTTATCCTTTCATCTGATGAAGGGCACCTTGGCTCTTTCCATGGTTTGGCAATTGTTGCTATGAACATTGGGGGTACATAGGGCCCTTCTTTTCACTACATCTGTATCTTTGGGGTAAATACCTAGTAGTGTAATTGCAGGGTCATGGGGTAGCTCTATTTTTAATTTTTTATGGAATCTCTGCACTGTTTTCCAAAGCAGCTGCACCAACTTGCATTCCCACTAACAGTGTAAGAGGGTTCCTCTTTCTCCGCAGCCTCTCCAACACTTGTTGTTTACTGTCTTGTTAATTTTGGCCATTCTGACTGGTGCATGGTGGTATCTCAGTGTGGTTTTGATTTGAATTTCTCTAATAGCTAGTGATGATGGACATGTTTTCTTGTGTCTCGTAGCCATTTGTATAACTTCTATGGAGAAGTGCCTCTTCATGTCTCCAGCCCATTTTTGATGTGATCATTTTCTTTTTGGATGTTGAGTTTGAGTAGTTCTTTATAGATCTTGGATATCAGCCCTTTGTCTGTAGTGTCATTTGCAAATATCCTCTCCCATTCCGTGGGTTGCCTCTTTGTTTTGTTGACTGTTTTCTTTGCTGTGCAGAAGCCTTTTATTTTGATGAAGTCCCAAAACTTTATTTTTCCTTTTGTTTCCTTTGCCATTGGAGACATGTCTTGAAAGAAGTTGCTGTGGCTGATGTCAGAGAGGTTAATGCCTATGTTCTCCTCCAGAATTTGATGGATTCCTGCCTCATGTTGAGGTCTTTCATCAATTTTGAGTTTATCTTTGTGTGTGTTGTAAGAGAATGGTCTAGCTATATTCTTCTATACATAGCTGCCCAATTTTCCCAGCACCATTTATTGAAGAGACTGTCTTTTTTTCCACTGGATATTTTTTCATGCTTTGTTGAAGATGATTTGACCATAGCATTGTGAGTTCATATCTGGACTCTCTATTCTGTTCCATTGGTCTATTTGTCTGTTTTTGTGCCAGTACCATGCTCTCTTGGTGATCACAGCTTTGCAATAAAGCCTAAAGTCAGGTAAGGAGATGGCCCCAGCTTTGTTTTTCTTCTTCAATATTTCCTTAGCAATTCAGGGTCTTTTTGGGTTCCATATAAATTTTAGGATGGTTTGTTCCAACACTTTGAAGAATGTTGGTGGAATTTTGATCGGAATGGCATTGAAAGTATAGATTGCTCTGAGCAGTATAGACATTTTAACAATGTTTATTCTTCTGATCCACGAGCATGGAATGCTCTCCCATCTTTTTGTGTCTTCTTCAGTTTCTTTCATGAGTGTTCTGTAGTTCCTCGAGTACAGATCCTTAACTTCTTTGGTTAGGCTTATTTCTAGGTATCTTATGGTTTTTGGTGCTATAGTAAATGGAATCAATTCTCTGATTTCACTTTCTATATTTTCATTGTTAGTGTATAAGAACGCAACTGATTTCTGTGCATTGATTTTGTATCCTGCCACATTGCCAAGTTGTTGTATGAGTTCTAGTAGTTTAAGGGTGGAGTCTTGGGTTTTCCGCATAGAGTATCATGTTATCTGCAAAGAGAGAGGGTTTGACTTTTTCTTTGCCAATTTGAATACCTTTTATTTCATTCTGTTGTATGATTTCTGTTGCTAGGACTTCTAACACCATGTTGAACAGTAGTGGTGAAAGTGGACATCCTTGTCTTGTTCCTGATCTCAGAGGGAAGGCTGTCAGTTTTTCTCCTTTGAGCGTGATATTCGCTTTGGGTTTTTCATAGATAGATTTTATAAGGTTGAGAAATGTTCCCTTTATCCCTATACTTTGAAGAGTTTTAATCAGGAACGGATGTTGTATTTTGTGAAATGCTTTTTCTGCATCAATTGAGAGTACCATGTGGTTCTTCTCTCTTCTCTTATTGATTTGTTCTGTCAGGTTGATTGATTTTTTGTGAGTGTTGAACCACCCTTGCATCCCTGGGATAAATCTCACCTGTTCATTACAACCGTCCATGTTGCTACAAAAGTTGGATATTGAGTGCTTTTAACCAGACCGCAAGTTGATGCTGGTCCCCGAGCACAGGGCACTTTCATATTGGGGTATTACTTTCCAATGGGTTGCTTCTGTTCGCTCCTTCCACCTCCTATTTCTCCTCTGAAATCAGTGTGAGTACTGCTCCACTTTACCTCTCTTCTGATGCTCCTCTGCCCCCGTAGAGATCCAGAAATGTGTAGTCTTATATCTCAGGCTGATTTCATGGGTGTTCAGATTGTCCTGGTAGATAGATCAGCTCACTTCAGGAGACCTTTTGAAATAGGGTCTCCTACTTCTCTGCCATCTTGCCCCTTTTCCATATATATTTTTTCAGTGAATTTCATTATCCAAATGCAAAATCAACAAGATAGTTTTTTACTCAATGCATACTTAAGAATGCATAGTTTTATTCAACATCCAAAAAGAAGATGAACACATCAAAAAATGGGCAAGAGACATGAAGAGGCACTTCTCCATAGAAGATATACAAACGGCTAACAGACACATGAAAAAATGTTCAGCATCACTAGCTATCAGGTAAATTCAAATCAAAACCAGACTGAGATACCACCTTACACCAGTCAGGATGGCCAAAATTAATAAGTCAGGAAACAACAAGTGTTGGAGAGGCTGCAGAGAAAGGGGAACCCTCTTACACTGTTGGTGGGAATGCAAGTTGGTGCAGCCGCTTTGGAAAACAGTGTGGAGATTCCTTAAAAAATTAAAAATAGAGCTACCCTATGACCCTGCAATTGCACTACTGGGTATTTACCCCAAAGATACAGATGTAGTGAAAAGAAGGGTCATATGTACCCCAATGTTCATTGCAGCCGTGGCCACAATCGCCAAACTGTGGAAAGAGCCAAGGTGCCCAACAACAGATGAATGGATAAAGAAGATGTGGTACATATATACAATGGAATACTACGCCTCCATCAGAAAGGATGAATATCCAACTTTTGTAGCAATATGGACTGGACTGGAAGAGATTATGCTGAG